>ML258642.1:0-26435 GCA_005239495.1 Nicotiana undulata | reverse complement strand
ATTTTGTGGAGGTAAAAGCGACAAGGTTACCTCTGTCACACAGTTGTGACACACTGATTAGGCTATATTTCAAGCCATCTATCAGATACACATGTTCAATTGAATGTGTGTCATCTTTACCTACCTTGCCGACCCCTATAATTTCACTTTTCTTTCCGTTTCCAAAGGAGACATTTCCTCCTTTGAGGTTTTCAAGTGAAAGGAATTGTTCCTTGTTCCCTGTCATATGCTTAGAGCTGCCACTGTCCAAAACCAAATTAGGCTGCCCTTCACTTGTACCTACAAAAGCAAATCAGGGGTTAGTTTTAAGAACCCAAACTAGTTTGGGTCTTTTTCTATGAGATAATGGATGAATCGGATTGTTCCTGGCCCAGTTTGGTAGCCAGTTCTTCTTTTTAATGAATCTCTCATTTTTCTGATTGGCCTGCTCTTTTACAACACACTCATATTTGTAGTGGCCAGTCTTCCCACAATGGGTGCACATTTTATTTTCAGAGAGAGAGATACTTTCTTTTGGGATCCCATTTAAGTAGTTGACTCCCAAAACCAAGCCCTCTCCGGTTGCTACTATGATTCTCTTGAAGCCAAGTTAATGCATCAGAAGACTTATTCCATTTGCGTGTTGTATCAAATTCATGTTTGACTTTGCCAAGTTCTTCTTTAAGATATTTTATCTGTTCATCCTTGGAATACATTTTATCCTTTAATTTTCCTAAGTCTTCTTATAACATTGCATGAGAGTGATCAACCACCTTTTTACTAGATCCTAGTCTTAACTTTAAGTTTTCATATTTTAGTTCTAGGATTTCAGTTTCGAGTGGATGGACCTGGTTCATCAGGACAATGTTTTTCTTCTCATATTCACTGACCCTTATTTCTAGGTCCATGCATTCTGCTTTCAGCATTGCACACTCTTTAGATAGTTGATCCTTATCTTTGGTTGTTTCCTCAGAATCATCTATGAAGTCCAGTAGCAACTTAGAGAGTTTCTCCTTAGATAAAAACTTTAATTCAGTTTTAAGTTGTGAGATACTTACCTATGGTTCTTCATAAGTTCCCTCATCAGATTCTCCTATTGCCATGAGAGCCCGATCTTCTGTCTCACCATCCTTTGATTCTTCATCTGAACTTTCCCCCCAAGCAGCAACTATAGCCTTTGTAGTGGTTCTCTTGGGTTGGACCAGTTCCTTCTTCCTATTCTTTCTTTCATATCTCTCTTTCCTCCATTCTACTTCCCACTGAGGGCATTTTTTTATGAGGTGGTCAGTTTTTCCACACTTGTAGAATCCCTCATTAGATGGCCTTTCTGGTGCCTTTGTCTTGTTGAAGTTTCCTCCCCTAGAGATTCCCTTCTTCCTCATGAGAAAGTCTCTAAATTCTTTAGTGATAATGGTCATCTCATCCTCCTCCAGATCTGCTCCTTCAGTGATCCTCAGTGCTAGACTTCTCTCCTTCTTTGGGGCATCCATCTTCATGGTTTGCCTTCTGAGTTCATAAGTAGTGAGATTTCCAATTAACTCAACCGGTCTAAGGGTTGCCATATTTTTGGATTCCTGGATAGCAGTGATCTTTCTTTCCTAGGAGATAGGCAAAACCCTTGTTAAGATCTTCTCTACCTTGTCTTCTTCAAGTATGATTCTTCCAAGAGACGTGAGTTCATTGGTCAAGGTTGTAAACCCTGTGTACATCTCCTGAATAGTCTCTCCTTCTTTCATAGTAAAGTTTTCATACTGAGAGTATAGTAGTGTACCTCTAGACCTTTTAACTTTAGGTGTTCCTTCATGAGCTACTTGTAGAGTGTCCCAGATTTCCTTGGCTGTTGTGCAGCTTTGGATTCTACTGTATTCATCAGGACCTAGTCCACATACTAGCCACTTCTTGGCCTTGGCATTCTTCTCCCATTTCTTCAAATCTTCAGCCGTGCAGTCAGCCCTCGTCTTGGGTACATCTATACCTTTAGAAATCTTCTTCATAGTTGCAAGGGGTCCATCAGTGACTATGTCCCATAGTTCATAGTCCTCTCCAATAAGATGGTTCTTCATTCTATTTTTCCACCAAGAATAGTACTGGCCATTGAAGAGTGGTGGACTTGCGGTTGATTGACCTTCCCAGTTCCCAGGTGGTGCACTCATCCTGATCTTTTCCAAGGTGTTAGCCTTTTCAAGGATAACCTGCTCTGATACCAATTGATGTTTTAGACTTCAATACTACACAATAATATAAGTTAATTGTGCAGTACCCAATTTTCGAGTGTTGTCTAATAAGAAGAACCCGGTTCTTCTTGGTGTACTATTTTCTACTGTTACGGAATAATAAAGCAGTAAAGTAAAGACACAGAGATTTTTATGTGGAAAAAACCTGGCTCAAAAGGTGAAAAAACTACGACCTACTCCTCAGTAGGATTTGCTCAAACGCTTCACTAAAAACTCTGAGCCAAACGGACTTACAAAATAAACTCTTTTGTAATCCTAGGACTAACTCTAATCCTCTTTGTGTCAACTAGCCTCTAGCTAATCTCTACAGATTTCAAGCTAACTCTAACTTGAACAATGTGTACCTATTACAATTGCTTCTATGAAAGCTGAAAAGATACAATATTAAAATGCCTACTACAACCAACTAGACTCAATACATCAACAATGAAACTGTTTCTTCTAGTTGAATTGTAGCCTTCTCACAATACTTCTGCTTGCAAAATATCCTGAGAAACTTTGCTTTTCAGAACTTGATTCACTTTTGTCTTTGTGCATCACATCTTTCAGCAGTAATACATTGAGTATTTATAAAGTCAGTTGTTGAGTACATGGTTCAGTTCTGATCCAACTCTACCTAGGTCTACGAGTTCGACTATGACTCAACTTTCTTCTCTATTTCTGTCCTTGTTGAAATCAACTTCAATCTTCTTTATTAGCTTGCAACCTTTTCGTATTAGTAGACATCCTTTTAGCTCTTTGATACTCAGCAATCACTGATATCTCCTATGCATGAACAACTCTTGTGCCAATTGTTCCGTTCAGATGTGTGTGCTCTTATGGACCTGGTTCAACTTGTCAATCTTCAAAACCCATTCAGTGACATGGGCCAACAGATGCTCTTAGAGCAGTGGGGTTATTTCACCAGAGCTGCACATCAAAATGCTTACAAACATCTTAAGGGCTTCGTGGATACCTGCTGGGGTAGTAAACAAACGAATGTCTCGGAGGATGCATTGAGACTTCGGTTATTCACCTTCTCTCTTAGAGGGAAGGCTCTTGATGTGCTCGAGCGGCTTCCCAACCACTCAATATCTACTTGGGATGAGCTCGCAGACAAGTTTATTGCTAAATTTGTCTCCCTAAGTCATATGGCGGCGCTCAGAGATGAAATCTTGGCCTTTAAGCAAGAACCAAACGAGCCTTTGCATGAGATATGGGAGAGATACCGGACCATGATTAAGGAATGTCCAAACAACGACATAATTGAAGCCATGATCCAGCAGACTTTCTACCGAGGGATAAACAATGTCAATCAATGTGTGGTCAATCAGTTGGCCGGTGGAAACTTCATGAAATTGACTTACCCCGAGGAATGTGAGGTATTAGATGAGATGGATGACACATTGTCAGCTTGGCAAAGTAGAGAAAACGTACCTCAGGGTGAGACCAGTGTCAATAGTCTTCACAAAGAACTTCAAGAACAGGGGCAAGCAATTGCCGAGCTCACGACCACTATGAACCAACTTGCAAAGGCCCAACTTCAACAATTACAAAGGCCAAAGCAAGTAAATGCCATAGAGGGAGTGAACCAAATAAGACCTCAGGGAAATCCTAAGCAATGAAACAATGATCAAAGTGACCAAGGACCGTGTGGATATAGTGAAGAAGAACCATATGATGATCAAGAAGAGGATGTTATGTATGCAAATAAATGTCAAAGTCAAGGTAACAATCAAAGCAACAATCAAAATTGGAGCAACCAAGGCAAAAATCAAAGTTGGGGTAATCAAAGACAAAGAAATTAGAGCAATAACAACAATTCACGAAAGTGGGGGAACAACAATAACCAACAATGGGGAAACAACAATGATAATAATTGGAGCGGAGGCAATAACAACAACAATTGGGGTGGTAATAGTAACCGGGGGTCAGGCTCTCACAGGCCCCCGATGTACCAATAACCAAGCAAACCACCCACGTACCAATCTCAAGGACAAAGCTCATCAATAAATGATATAGGAAGAATTGAACAAATGTTCAAGCAGATGATGGAACGAAATGCGGACTCTGATGCTCAGTTGGCCTCTCACAACACCTCCATTAGGAACCTTGAAGTACAAATAGGACAAATTTTTCATGCCTTTAACACACGCCCAAAGGGTGCATTACCGCGTGATACGGTGGTGAACCCCAAGGGTGGGAACAATAATAATACCGGTCACGCCATAGAGGTGACCACGAGAATTTGAAAAGGTGGTGAAGCAAGTACTTCTAGGCAAAAGCGAATTGTTGTTGATGATGATGAATTGCCCCATGATGAGTTACCAATTGAAGTTGAGCAAGTGGTGGAAAAGACAATTACTAGTGAGGTGAGAATTAATATCCATGATAATGGGGAGGATTTTCAAAGGAACGTGAACCCGTCTAGGGAACACGTGATTGATATGCCAGAACCGGTGGTCCCACAAGACAAGGCACCATTGCCTAGGCCCCCTCCTCCATACCCTCAACGGTTGGCGAAACAAAAGCAAGAGACTCAATTCAAGAAGTTTATTGATATGATGAAGTATCTTTCCATCAATGTCCCGTTGGTTGAAGCCTTGGAACAAATACCCGGGTATGCTAAGTTCATGAAGGACTTAGTCACTAAGAAGCAGTCTGTGGAGTGTGAAACCATTAAGATGACTCACCAAGTGAGTGCCATAGTACATTCAATGGCACCAAAACTTGAAGACCCTGGAGCTTTTACCATTCCTTGCACAATCGGGAGTGCGGATTTTGCTAAAGCCTTGTGTGACCTTGGAGCGAGTATAAACTTGATGCCATACTCGATATTTAAAACATTGGGGATTGTGCAACCTAGGGCGACCTCCATGCGTTTGCAAATGGCGGATAGGTCGATGAAGAGGCCCCTAGGGATAATGGATGATGTGTTGGTGCGGGTGGACAAATTTATTTTGCCCGCGGATTTTTTCATATTGCACTGCGAAGTGGATTATGAGGTCCCCATTATTTTGGGAAGGTCTTTCCTTGCAACGGGGAAGACCCTAGTTGATGTGGAAGCCGGGGAGCTCACTTTCCGAGTGGGCAATGAAAAAGTGGTGTTCCATGTGTGTAAATCAATGAAGCAGCCCAACAGTACATAAGTATGCTCTTTCATGGACCTCGTCACTGAGGCGATTATTGATGATGCAAGCTCTATGATTCATGTTGATGATCCAGTGGAAGTTGCCTTATTGAACCACAAGGACACCATGGTAGATGGTTTTCTTGAAAGTACCAATGCCCTTCAAGGCATGGGTTCGTACTCCTATGGTCCCCGAAAGCTATCATTGGACTTGGAGAACCGGAAAACTCCTCCAACAAAGCCTTCAATTGAAAAGCCCCCAACTTTGGAGTTGAAGCCACTACCCTCCCACCTCAGGTATGAATATCTTAGTCCCTCTCGCAATTTTCATGTCATTCTTTCCTCTTGCCTAACCCAATTGTAGGTAGACTCAACTTTAAATATGCTAAGGAGGAGGAAGAAAGCAATAGGATGGACTCTTGTAGACATTCAGGGAATAAGCCCCGCTTTTTGCATGCACAAAATCATCTTGGAGGATGGAGAAAAGCCTTTCGTAGAACACCAATGGAGGCTCAATGAGGCAATGCAAGAGGTGGTGAAGAAAGAAATCATTAAATAGCTTGATGAAGGGGTTGTCTACCTAATTTCGGATAGCGCTTGGACCTCTGCGGTCCAATGTGTTCCGAAGAAGGGTGGAATGAAGGTGGTCCAAAATGATAAAAATGAACTCATTCCAACGAGAACGGTGACAGGATGGCGGGTGTGTATGGATTACCGTAATCTCAACAAAGTGACCCGCAAGGACCATTTCCCCTTTCCCTTCTTGGATCAAATGTTAGATAGGCTTGCGGGTCGGGCTTTCTACTGCTTTCTGGATGGATATTCATGTTATAATCAGATTTTGATTGCCCCGGACGATCAAGAGAAGACCACTTTCACATGTCCTTATGGTACTTTTGCATTCTCCCGGATGCCTTTCGGTCTTTGCAATGCACCCGCCACTTTTCAACGGTACATGATGGCGATCTTTACAAATATGGCTGAAGACTTCCTCGAGGTGTTTATGGATGAATTCAGTGTAGTTGGGGATTCCTTCGATGAGTGTTTGACCAATCTTGACAAAGTCCTCGCTCGCTGTGAAGAGACCAACCTAGTGCTAAACTGGGAAAAATGCCACTTTATGGTGGAAGAAGGAATAGTGTTGGGTCACAAAATCTCGAGGAATGGTATTGAAGTGGACAAAGCAAAAATTGAAGTGATTTCTAAGTTGCCACCTCCAACTTCGGTTAAGGGAGTCTGAAGCTTCTTGGGCACGCCGGGTTCTATCGGCGTTTCATTAAGGACTTCTCTAAGGTGGTCAATCCTTTGTTGAAATTATTAGAGAAAGATGCCAAATTTCATTTTGATAAGAATTGCATGAGTGATTTTGAATTGTTGAAGCACATGCTCACCACAACTCCTATTATCACCGAGCCTGATTGGAGCTCTCCTTTTGAGCTTATGTGCGACTCTAGTGATGTGGATGTGGGGCGGTGTTGGGACAGAGGGTGAACAAAATCTTTCACCATATCTATTATGCTAGCAAAACGATGAACTCGGCCCAAATGAATTACACTATCACTGAGAAGGAGTTATTGGCAATAGTCTTTGCGATGGAGAAATTCCGTCCTTATCTCATGGGTTCCAAGGTCATAGTTCCCACTGACCATGCGGCACTCCGGTATCTCATGACCAAAAAGGACTCCAAAGCGAGACTTATGTGGTGGGTGTTGTTACTTCAAGAGTTTGACTTGGAGATTGTTGATCGAAAAGGAAGTGAAAACCAAGTGGCCGACCATCTCTCTCGATTGGAGGAACAAGGTCGACCTTGTGATGAGCTTGAAATTAATGACAGTTTCCCAGATAAACAACTTCTTTCTATGTCAATGCAACAAATTCCATGGTTCACGGACATTGCCAACTTTCTTGTCACCGGTGTTGTTCCTTTTGAGCTCTCTTCTAACCAAAGGAAGAAGCTTAGGAGGGATAGCATGGATTTCTATTGGGATGAACCATACTTATTCAAGATTTGCACTGACGGGGTCATCCGACGATGTGTGCCCGAAGAGGAACAAGGGTCGATTCTTGAGTCTTGCCACTCCTCACCTTATGGTGGTCATCCTGGAGGGGCAAGGACCGCTTCAAAAGTGCTAAGTTGTGGTTTCTTTTGTCCTACCTTATACAAAGATGCTAGTGAGTTGCTGAAGCGATGTGATGAATGCCAACGAATGGGTGGCATATCCAAGAGAGATGAGATGTCTCTTAATACTATCCTAGAGATGGACATTTTTTATGTATGGGGTATTGACTTTATGGGGCCATTTGTGAGCTCTTGTGGAAACACTTACATACTCGTGGCGGTGGACTACGTTTCAAAATGGGTTGAGGCCGTGGCTTTGCCCAATAATGAGACCCGAAGTGTGGTTGGTTTTCTGAAGAAGCATATTTTCACAAGTTTTGGGACACCCCGTGCAATAATCAGTGACGGGGGGTCTCACTTTTGCAATAGGGCCTTCGATTCATTGCTATCGAAGTATGGAGTCAATCACAAGGTGTCTACCCCATACCATCCTCAAGCAAGTGTCCAAGTGGAAGTGTCTAATCGTGAAATCAAGAATATATTGGCCAAGACAGTAAATGCTAACCAGACTGATTGGTCCCGGAAGCTTGATGATGCTCTTTGGGCCTACCGGACCGCGTTCAAGACCCCAATCGGTATGTCACCTTACCGGTTGGTGTATGGCAAGGCTTGTCATCTTCCGATGGAGTTGGAGCACAAGACACTTTGGGCTTCGAAAAAGTTGAATTTGGATTGGTACACATGTGCTAATCTCAGAGTTGATCACTTGAATGAGCTAGATGAGTTCAGATTTCATGCTTACACTAGCTCCTCCTTGTACAAAGACAAAATGAAGTACCTTCATGACAAGTATGCCAAAGAACGGGAATTCAAGGTGGGAGACTTGGTGCTCCTTTTCAATTCTAGACTTCGTCTCTTTCCGGGCAAACTCAAGTCAAAATGGAGTGGCCCGTTTGAAGTTGTATTGGTTACTCCCTTTGGTGCTCTCGATCTCAAGAACAAAAATGGGGAGATTTTTCGAGTGAATGGCCACCGGTGCAAGCACTACCTTGGGAAATTTGAAGATAGCCATGTGGTGGCTTTGATGAAGCTCAATTGAACATGTTAACATGCGTCGTGCCGCGACGTTAACTCAGGCGCTTCTTGGGAGGCAACCCATGTGTCTTTATTTTTGTTTTTCTTTGATTTTCTTGGTAGTATAGGACTCATTTTTGGACTAACTGCTGTTGGAATGTTGTAGGATTATTTTGATTCAAGGCAAAAAGCTAAGTGTAGAAATTTCAGCTCTCTGAAGTTGGCAGTGCGGACCGTGGTCGATTCTATGCGGTCTACGGAGCTTGCATGTCCAAAAAAGTCAGTCTCTGAAGTTTCCACCGCGGCCGCGGTACCCTTTTTCGCAGACCGTGGTGGCTAAGAAAAGGTTTCCCATTAAGTTGAAGGCCCACGGATCGCGATCGATTTTACGCGGTCCACGGTGGGTAGGTACAGTGGGTCCCAGGCCCAACTCTATAAATAGGGCCTCGGGGCTTCATTTTACACTTTACGCACTTCGACTCTCCACAGTGAAATTTTACCTGTGCATCAATCTTCATACTTTCAAGTGTTTATTTCATTTATCTAATCTTCATCCCACATCTAGTAAGTGTAATTTTTATTCCATAACTTCTTAAGTTTATTATTTCCTTGTTTATTTGGTAGATTTTCTTCTCTATTTCTCCCTTTTTCCTTCTTTAAGCCATTAACCATGTTAGGGTTTGTTCATAATGCTCAATTTAGACCCTTTGTAGTTAATTTCACTGATTAAAAACCTAGGGTTTCAACAATATGTTCATTTGAACTTGTATTAACAGTAACAATTGGAACCCTACTTTTGCAATGAGTGCGGTCCACGGTGCTTTTACGTGGACCGCGGTGCTTTAGAAGTTTCAAGTCTCATTTGATGACCACGGACTGCGGTGCCTTTTTGTGCGATCCGCGATGGCCCAGTGTAGACCGTGGTCATTTTTATGCGGTCTGCGGTGCTTAACTTCAGAGAAGTGGGTAGTCTGAACCCCACTTCACCGCGGACCGCGGTCATCTTTGTGCGGTCCGCAGTGCCTAAGTGCGGACCGCGGTCGCTTTTATGCGGTCCGCGGTGTCCTTCTTCAGAGATGTTGGTATTCTGATCCCACCTCACCGCGGACCACAGTCCTTTTTGTGCGGCCCGTGGTCCCAGCATCTGCAGCTCAGTTCTCTGTATATGATTCTTCTTTGTTCTCTAATCTAATGCACTGCTGAATACTAACAAGATTTACAAGAATTCACCTTGCAGATTATGGTCCAATCAAGATGAGGTGGTCGGAAACCAAGTGGTAAGGGAGAGTCTTCCCTGGGGAAAAGCCAAGGGACAATCAAACTGGCCCCCAAAGTCCGACAAGCTATGAAAGAGACAAGAAAAGCAATCCGAGCCATGGATAGAGCTGCTTCCCAATCGGGAAGTGAGTATGTACCCTCCGGAGGAGAGTCTTCAGAATCCATACAAGAGCACTACCCACACTTTCCGGAGAGGTTTAGGTTGACCAATGAGCCCTCTGACTCTCCCCTTGCCCAAGCATCAGCCCACTATGAGTCGTCTGAAGGCTCAGTTGCAGGGAGTGATCATGAAGACTCCACCTCACCCACAGCTTCCCTGTCAGATGAACACTCCGGGGATGAAGAACTAGAAGATGACCCACAAACAGGGGGTGAACCCCAAGTAGGGGGAGTGGAGAGAACAAGGAAGCCTGAAGCTTGGCAAGACAGATTCGTGAGTGAGCCGTCCTTTCATAGATTCTGGGAATCGTGGCCGGAGAGGAAAGTGATACCGGAGCGCAGGTTCATCATCAAGGATCTATTGCCACTCAACCCCAATGTGAGAAGACAATTCAGGGGGAGAAAGGGTTAGGATTACTTCACTTGATTTTTGTTGGATGCCAATGAACACCTTGTCAAGGAGTTTTACACAAACCTCGCTTATCTGAAAAAGGACTCCAATGCAACCAAGGTGAGAAATCTGACTGTGCCTTTTGATGGGGCTGCATTGAACACATATCTGAAATTTGATGATGAAGATGAGATAGAGTACTTAGAGAAGTTGAATGTGGGAGATGAGGCCCGTCATTGGCTAGCGGAGCACTTGTCCATCCCAGGTGAAACCCCTGACTGGTTGCAAGCAGGGAAGGTTATTCTCCGGAGAACACTGAACTTTGAGGCAAAAGTATGGGAAGCATTTGTGTGTAGAAGAATAGACCCCACCTTCCATGAAAATTCTATTCCTCTCCGGCGGGCTGTGTTGATTGCTTCTATCATGGAAGTATACCCAATCAATGTCGGGAATGTTATGTCAAGTGTTATTACTCGGTAGTGAATGAAAATGATAGAGCCTACCCCTTCCCAAACTTCCTAACCATGTACTTTGAAGATCAAGGAGCAGACAAGAGAAACTTTGGCGTGAAGGTGAAGCCCAAAGCTCCGTTCTCTTGGTACAACCTTCAGAGTGCTGACAACCCAAAGGGCAAGAAATTCAAAGGTAAATCCATTGCTTCCAATGGCCAGTCTGAAGAGCCAGTGGTTGTAGTGAAATCTTCTCAGCCCGACGCCGCCATCCCAGACATTGCTCCAGGTCCCTCCACTTCAGCAGCCCCAAGAATTCCTGCATCACGAGCATATCCTCTGACTGCCCACAGACTAAGCCAGTCCCTTGCCACTATCAACAACTGGATGCAGGCAGCTACTTCTAAGATGTCTGTGCTTTCTTCGTTTGTGGAAGCCCAGGCTACACCCCCACCACCACAGGTACCCCAAGTCTGTTGAGGATACTCTCAAAGAACTTCTGTCCAACCAGAAGAAAATCCTTGAAAACCAGAAGTTGATCCTGGAAGTTATGATTCTCATGGGAAAGTAATGAAGGGTCTTGAAACGGATACAAGAGGCTAAAGAAGACCCGTGCATCCAAGGAGTCAGTGAAGGATCTGAGGAAGGAGGTTGATAAGCTTAAGGAGGACCACCTGCCACTAGACTTGCTGCTTCAAGACCCTGCTGCCTAGCCCGAAATAGAGCTAGAGAGAGAGAGAGGCCAGCAAAGAAAAGGAGAGTGATGCCCCGTACAGATGGTATTGTGATAGAGTTGGCAGACCCGCCAGTGCAGGCCCAGGCTACAGAGGAGGTTTAGGTCCAGGTCCAGTCGGAGACACAGGGTTCTGGGGACCAGTCACAGGTTCCCACACAGTCCACAGACCCCGAGACCCACACTGAGGATCCCACACAGACAGAGAGCCTATAGGGAGTTTCTTTTTACTCTCTTTCTCCTTATTTTTGTGAAGCTTATTTTTCTAGTTAGCATTGAGGACAATGCTAGCTTTCAGTTGGGGGAGTGGCCCTATTTTGGTTGATTTGGATGACTGTATAATTCAAATACTATTTTTTATTTTATTATGCTCTCTTTGACTTTGGTATGTACATAAGTTTACTATTCTAGTACTTTTTGTATTTTTCACTTTTGGTCTGTATATAACGTTACTTTCTAATGTATATATTTATCTCTCCCTTATGTATATTCGATTAAATCCCCTCCTGTACATATTCATCTACTTTACGCATTTTTCCTTTTTATCTTCTTATCTTATTTTTGTAGCTTCTTGTTTTGAGTTTTTCGCGTGCAGTAAGCCTTTGGTTTTCTTAATGCCATGGTTCTTTCCAAAGGTGGAATTTGTGTGAACCGGGTGGCTCTTCCCGAGGATGGATGGTGTGACAACTTTCTTAAGGGTTTGAGTCTATTTTTCTTTTTGCCTTTTGTAAATAATAGCTAGTGAATAGAGGTGCCTCAAGCAAAGCTTCACTTGGGCCTAGCACATTTGGCTTTGATCCTATGGTCAAAAACAAATCGTTGTGTTTAGGATGGTGAAAGTGGTGACCTTGAGACTCTTGTGTTGACCGATAAT
This sequence comes from Nicotiana undulata, assembly GCA_005239495.1. Classification (NCBI taxonomy): domain Eukaryota; kingdom Viridiplantae; phylum Streptophyta; class Magnoliopsida; order Solanales; family Solanaceae; genus Nicotiana; species Nicotiana undulata. The sequence goes on along the minus strand of ML258642.1, from coordinate 14,096 downwards.
CATCAAATGGTTTTTCGGGGCCATTGTGTTGCTCAAAGCATAATTGAGGTCATTGTGGGCCCCCGACTCTGTTTCTCTAGCAATCCCATAGCATGAGTGGTGAGAGTTTGAATTGCAATTCCAAGTCCCGTGCCATTAGTCTAGAACTTGCCCTGAATGTTTGTCTAGGCAAAATCATAAGTGAAGTTTGACTTAAGAGGTGATTATAGGCTCTCCTTGATCCGAATAGTTACTTGAACATTTCCATAGCCTACCAATGACAATTTCCCTAGTCAACCCTTTGGAGTCTTAGACCTTTTTCTTTCAAAACCCATGATACAAGCCTATACCCATTTTGACCTTCTCTTGGCACCCAATCTTTCTTTAGCACAAGGCAAAATCATAAGTTTGGGGGAGAGACGAGGAATGCAACAAAGTGAAAAAGAAGGTACAAAAGAAAGAAAAGGAAAGGCAATGAAAAAACAAAATCATTAAAAAGCCAAAAAGAATGAACAAAGTAGAAGAAATAAAGGGAATCAAGGAAAGAAAAGAGATTCAAGGTGTGGAACGCTTGGAAAGGAGAAAAATGATTGAAATGAACAAAAAAGTGTGACAGTATGTCTCTCCAACCCCTCAGAAAGAGCTAATTGACTCAAGAAGTCAAGAAAATATGAAACAAATGAAGTGCTTAAGGGATGATAGAACTCACCTTGACCAAACATTTCCTGCCTTTAACCAAAAGCCTTCATCATTTACCCACAAACGTCCTATATGATCTTGAGTTGAATGAAGCTTATATTAGTGGTGACTCACATAAGGGGAAAGCCTATGGTACTTTGAGCCGGACTTGAGTCTTTTCTTTGAGAGAGATGAGTGAACTCACATTATTCTAGTTCTGAGTGTTACAATCTTAAGGTGAGGTTTGCTTAGGGAGAGTTGAGGAGTATGAGTTTGAGTTCCACAATGACCGAAGTAACAGTAAGAGTTTCGTTGATGAGTCGAGTCAACTCTTGATGCTCTAGTGTCGCACTTAAATCCATGGTTTTAAAAGGGTCAAATGTTGTTAATGATTCATTTGCATTGAGGGAAATTGTTGGTCCCAATTGATGCTAGAAGAGGTTACCTTAGAATAGCTGAATTTTCTTGAAATTACTCAAAAAGAGGTGGGGCTTATTTTGTTTGCTTGAGGACAAGCAGGAGCTTAAGTTTGGGGGAGTTGATAACTAGGGATTTTACCTTATTTTACACTCTATCTTGCTAAAGTTTTGGATGCAATTGTACACAAAATAGTCCCAAAGGCTTATGTGTTGTGCTTGTTGCAGGGTTTAGCCAAAAAGGATGACAAATAGTCAAATACCTTCTCAAAAAAGAGTGAAACTTGCACAAGTACCAAGAACAACCAAAATCCAAGTTCAATTGACCACCGCGGACCACGGTCCACTTTATGCGGTCCGTAGTGGTAAGGTTCAGAGAGTGTTGTCCCAAGGAAAATACCATCGCGGACCGTAGTCTATTATCCGCGGACCTCGGTGGTGAGATTCAGAGAACCAGATTTTGAAGGCCAAGACCAACGCAGACCGCGGTCCATTTTAAGCGGTCCGCGGTCAAGAGATTTAGAGACCCAGCATTTAAAGTCTAGAAGACTACCGTAGACCGCGGTCAGCCACCGCGGCCGCGGTCAATTTTATGCAAACCGCGGTGGCCAAGTTCAGAGCCCAAATTGGTGAAGCCAAATAGCCTCACCGCAGCCGTGGTCCATTTTGCGCGGTCCGCGGTGACCCCGTAGGGGCATTTTTGTCTGGAATTTTTGGCTGAGTATAAATAGCTTCTTTTCTTTTATTTTTTTAGGGTAAGCTTGGTATCAGACATATTTTGGGAGCTCGTGGGCGTTTTTCTACATGAAGGTTTTATAATTTTAGCTAGTTTTTAACATTGAATCCTTCAGTTTTATTTTATAATTCCATTACATTGGTTTTTCTTCATCTAATTATTTGATTTCTTCATTGATTATGAGTAGCTAAACCCATTAGCTAGGGTTGTGGCTTAACCTTAGTGTGGGTAATTAATGGGTTCTCTAAATTAGGGCTTAGATGTTTATGGGTGATGGATATTTGGGTTGATTTGTGGTTTTATTGTTAAAATTAGTGGTTGCAAACACTAATTGGTGTTCAATTGACTTGGGTCCTTCTTGAGAAAGAGGACTTGAGTCTAGAAAATAAACCCAACAAGGAATTGGGATGAAATCATGAGAATTGATAGTCCCAATTAACGGGTTAAACCTCGAGAGAGTAAAACCCTACTTGAGCCTAAATTGCTTGTGCAAATTTGATACCCAATTGACCTTGATAAAGGCAATTAGGGAAATACCACTCAAACTACCGAGAGGTATAGAGTGGGTAACGTTGGGCATTGGTTATATCATAATTTCCCGAACAACATCTTTGCTTTAGAAATTAGAACCCGCTGATTACCCGCCTAGGTAAAAGTCATAACCCTAGTGCCTTTATCTAATTAGAAAACAACCCAAAAAGACAATAGTTAGCTTAATTACAATTATAGTAGACTAAATCATAGTTATAATATAAAACCCAAAATTATGAGAAGTGTAATCAAGAACACAAAACACTATTAAATTACGTAGAAACTCGACTCCAAATCATAACTCTCTAAGGAATCGATCCCGACCTTTCGTGTAAAAGTTGCACCGCCCTCATCTTCCTACTTTAATAGTAGTGTGGGTGAGAGCCGATCAATAAGCTCGATGAACCAAGTTTTTCACTGAAAGTTCTCTTGTGTAAGACTGATTTATTTTAAGAAAATAAGGATAATATCATTAGACATCAGTGAGACATTTTAGCACATGGCACAAGAGTATACAAATAAAAGTATGAGACTGAGCAATATCTAATCTGATTATTTACAAAATTCATAAATTATCTAACCAATCATTGAGTTAGAACTGGTTCCTCTTAGGTGATCTTAATCATCCGTAATTCTAACTTGTTCATTTCTATTTTCTTGTCAGTAGCACAAATTTTCACAGTGATCAAACTCTTTTCATAGTTGTCCCTCAAAAAGTGATGCCTAACATCTATGTGCTTAGTTCTTTTGTGATTAACCGGGTTCTTGGTCATACTAATTGCATTAGTGTCATCATAAAAGATAGGGATACAACCTACATCAATCCCACAATCCATTAATTGATGTTTTATCCACAACATTGAGCACAACATGAGGCAGCGGCAATATACTCAGTTTCAGCAGTAGAAAAGCCCTCAAAATTTTACCTTTTTGGTGGCCCAAGACACAAGACATGAGCCAAGAAAGTGTGTCATACCTGAGGTGCACTTTCTATCCACAAGAAAACCTGCATAATCAGCATCAGCATATCCCACTAAGTTCAAATTACTACCTTTTGGATAGCATAAACAAAGGTCAGTGGTGCCTTTTAGGTATCTCAAGATCCTCTTGACAGTAGTCAAGTGAGACTCCTTTGGATTTTCCTGGAATCTAACACAAAGGCCTACACTAAAAACAATGTCAGGTCTGTTTGCAGTGAGATATATTAAAAAGCTAATCATTCCTATATACATCTTCTGATAAACAGATGAACAGGGTTCATCCATATCCATTTCGTGGATGTTGCAATAGGAGTGTCAATTTCTTTGGATGTTCCTTCCTGGTTGTGTTATTGAGGAATAGGTTCATAGACAGGTTCCCTCGAGGTTTGAGGATCGGTTCCTCTCTAGTCAGTTCCCCCTGTCACGTTGACCTGGGTAGAAGGGCCTATTCCATCACATGTTCCTTCCTATGATGCAGCTTCAGGTTGGATTGAGGCTTCATCATTTGAGTTTCTTGTCAGTCCAATATCTTCATCATCTTGTTCTTGCCTCTTAGAGAGAATGTTAGTTTCAAAAACAGCATGCACACCTTCTTCTACACACATAGTTCTTTTATTATATATCTTATAAGATTTACTATGTGAAGAATATCCCAAGAATACTCCCTCATCACTTCTGGGATCAAACTTGCATATGGAGTCTTTACCATTGTTGTGCATAAATTACTTGCATCCAAATGTCCTAAGATGGGATATATTTGATTTTCTCCCTTTATGTAACTCATAGGGAGTCTTCTCTACAAGAGGTCTAGTAATGCACCTATTTATGATGTAGCATGCAGTATTTACAGCTTCTGCCCAGAAGCTATGGGGCAGTTTACTAGAAAGAAGCATAGTACTAACCATATCTTCGAGTGTCCTATTCTTTCTTTCAACTACTCCATTTTGTTGTGGAGTCCTAAGAGCAGAAAAATTATGATCTATGACATGTTCACAAAATTCAACAAATTTAGCATTTGCAAATTCAGTGCCATGATCAAACCTAATTTATGCAGGTTGATTACCCAGTTGTTTCTGAGTTTTTCTAACAAAAGAAGTGAACATGTCAAATGATTCATCTTTCGATGTTAAAAACAATGTCCAAGTAAACCTAGAGTAATCATCAACAAGCATCATCACATATTTTTTACCACCGTTGCTTATTGTTCTCATTGGACCACAAAGATTCATATCATATGGACCAGTTCCATCGATCTGGTGGTGCTTACCACTTTCTTGCATTTAAAAGAGAATCTTACTTGCTTCCCCCTTGCACAAGCCTCACAAACTTTGTCTTCCTTGAATTTAATGTTAGGCAGTCCTATCACCAAGTCCTTGGAGACTAATTTGTTGAGTTGACTCAGACTTGCATATCCAAGTCTCTTATGTCAAAGGAGGGGATCATTTTCCAACACGCTTAAGCAAGTGAGGTCATTTCTGAAAGTGTGGACAGATCTACAATATATATATATATATTGTTCACTCGTTTTCCCTGCAAAACAATCTTGTTAGTGGTAAGATCAATCACAAAACATTTAGTAGAGGTGAATTCTACCAAGTTACCTCTATCACACAGTTGTGATACACTAATTAGGCTGTATTTTAGGCCGTCTATCCAGTAGACATTCTCAATAGAGTGAGAGTCAGTCTTACATATCTTACCAACCCCAATGACCTCTCCTTTCTTCCCATTTCCAAAGGAGACATTACCCTCATTTGAGGTCCTCAAGTGAAAGGAACTGGTCCTTGCTTCCTGTCATGTGCTTTGATCACCCACTATCCATGTACCATATTTGGCTTCTCCCCTTCACTTGAACCTGCAAAAGAAAATCAGGGGTTAGTCTTAGGAACCCAAACTAGTTTGGGTCCCTTTCTATAGGAAAAATGATAAATCACATTCTTTTTAGCCCAACTTGGTAGCCTATTTTTTCCTAGAACAAAATTTTTGTTCTTTTGACTTGCCTTCTCTTTTGCAGTGCATTTCACTTTTATGGTGACCAGTATTAGCACAGTGTGTGCAAATATTGTTCTCAGGGAGTGGTAGGTACTTGCCTTTGGGATCCCACTTAGGTGCAGAGTTCCCAAAGCCAAGTCTTTTTCTGTTGCTACTATGATGTGTTTGTAGCCCTGAAAGTGCATCAGAGGACTTGTTCCATTTACAACTTCTGTCTAGCTCATGCTTAACCTTAGTCAAGTCTTTCTTCAGGGTTCTTACCAGTTCATGTTTTTCGTAAAGCTCATCTTTTAGCTTTCCTAGATCCTTTTCTAGTGAGAGTTGTGTCACTAGCTATTTCTTTACCTGTTTCTAACTTCAATTTTAGATTTTCAAATCTAAGTTCTAAGACAGTTGTATCAAGTGCATGAATCTGGTTCTTCAAAGCAGTATTTTCCTTTTCAGTTTTACAAATATTTATTTCCAAGTTTTTGAATTCTGCTATTAAAAAGTTACACTCTTTTGACAATTGTTCTTTTTCGGAACTTATATTCTTAGATTCATCAATTAAAATTAGCAACAATTCTAATAGTCTATCTTTAGAAAGGAGCTTAATTTTATCCTTAAGGTCCAGAAAACTTATCTCAGATTCTTCATCAAGTTCATCTTCAGATTCTCGAACTGTTATAAGAGCTCGTTCAACATTATCATCAGTGTCCTCATCCTAACTATCTTTCCAAGTAGCAACCATTACTTTGGATTACCTTTTGTTGTAGTTCTTCTTGCCATGAACATGCTCCTTCTTTCTGTTCCTTCTTTCAGATTTCTCCTTTTTCCACTCGACTTCCCACATAAGACAGTCCTTGATCATGTGGTTCTTTTTTACCACATTTGAAGCATCCATCAGTCATCTGCAAGTGATCTCTTCTCGCCTCTTTCCACAAAAAATAGTAGTGATCATTGAATAGCGATGGTCTAGTAGTGGATTTTTCTTTACTGTTTTCAGGTAGTGCACTCATCTTAATCTTTTCCTAAGGTGTTAGCCTCTTCAAGGATAACCTTCTCTAATACCAATTGATGTTTTATACTTCAATACCACACAAGAGGGGGGTGATTTGTGTGGTGTCCAATTTTTCGCGTGCACATATTATAGAAGGACCTGGTTCTTCTATGTGTTCCTACTACTATTGTTGCGGAATAATAAGTACAGAAATTAAAGAACAAAAGGATCTTTACGCGAAAAACACCTGGCTCAAAAGGTGAAAAAATCACAACCTACTTCTAGTAGGATTTTTCCAAAACTCTTTACTAAATCAGTGAGCCAAAACTGCATTTACAAAACTGTTTTGTAAACCTAGAACTACCTCTAATCCCATGTGGAAAACCAGCCTCTAACTATTTGCAACAACTTTAAGTTAACTCTAACTTGAAAACACAAAGTACTTATTATAAATGCTTCTAGATAAAGCTGAAAGGTACAATACAAAACCACCTACTACACATGAACTAGACTAAAAGACAGACACTTGGAACTGGTTCTTCTAGCTGGTTCAAGTAGCTTCAAGTTTGCACACTTAAATCTCACACGAACTGCTTGCAAAATTGCCTTGCTATTTTTCTCTCAATTCACGTTTAACTTCTGCTTTTGTGCGTCACCTGTAAAAGAGAACAACACTAATATTTATAGAGTTAGTAAATAAAGATTAACTAGAGTTCTAATGTTTTACTCTTCCTTGGTGGAAGAGTTCTAGTCAACTTCAACTTCTAAGTCTTCCCTTATCTTGGATATAGTTCTCTTCAAGTAAGGAGTCCTGCTCCTTATCTAATATGCAACATTTTTGTTCATGGAATATCAGATATAACCACTTATACTTATCCCTTTCACGTGCAAGCCTTTCGCTTGATTCTGTCCATCACCTTTGTACACTGTCCATGGACCTGGTTCATGCATGTGTTCCTTTGTAAATCATCAAACAAACTTACTCAGGCCAACAACCAAATAATTCCTTACTTCCTCAATAATTCACTCGAAAGGAAATAAAAATGGTAAAAATTAGCTAAAAAGAGATAATAGTTGATTTCACTGAATAAACAAGAGAAAGTAAATGCCTTTTGATAGTACTTGGAACTTGTTCTTACAAACAAGATTCGGCCCTCTTATATAGGAGTTTCCAAATATAACGTTTCCACATATTTATGGCGAATTCATTATGAGTATTAATGGTATTAATTGCCCATTATAATTGGTAATCGTAACTGACTATAAGAATTTCGTAACGACTCTGATTCCCTTTCCTCATTAACTGTGAGTTCATGAATTTTCCTTCTTTCCAGTCTTGATTCATTCCGCTCGTGCCTCTTCAATAGCTGCATAGGCTCGAATACTAATTCTTTATTGTCTTGTGGGTGTTTACCAGCGTCTTCCATGCTTCTCATATCTCATTAATGAAATATGCTAGTTGTCAATCCTTCATTGTTCCACGTACTATGATTTGTCAGCTAAATATAGTTCCACGTATAATACTTATTTACCACCAATACACCTATTGATTTCGATTGATTTGGTTGAAGAAAGTTAGAAAAACACCTTTGTTAGATTTAGTTAAGCATGAAAAAAACTTTATTGTAGAAGAAAATCCATCTGTTTGGGATTGGTATTAGAAGGTTCTTATCAAATCTGGGGTTATTTGGACCAATTTTGAAGTATAAACATATTGGATGAACCTTTTATACATAGTAAGTTATGGCGATTCGTCAGGACTTGTGGCCAAATTCTAGCGATCGGTCGGATTTATGACAAGGCAAGTTGTGCTATCAACTTGAAATTCGTCAAGATATATGGCCAAATTAATCTACCGATCTGTTAGGATTTGGTCATAAATCCTGACCATTTTACTCCATAATGCTGGTTATATATTTATGTGCAAATCTCCCTTTAGATACACTAATTACTGTCACAAGAAACAATGCTAGTTACGTAAGACGACTACAGGAATTTCATATTATCTCTCGGCATTGAAGCGACTCCATTCAAGTATGTCACTCCTTGGATGATCTATGAACATTCACTTTTAATACTGACTTTTTACGAACCTGCGAACCCATTATTACTTTGAGATAATTGGAATGAAAATTCAACAAAATACATATTTTTATTTTATTTGATATATATATATATATATATATATATGTACACGTTGTATATACACCCGTGAGCTAATGACTCCGCAATTCCAAGAAGCCATGTGATTGGTATAGCATTGGTAGACTGGTGTGCTAAGGCAGTAGGAGTGGAAATTTTTCACCAAAATAAACCTATCGTAAGAAAGAAACAATACGCATACACCAATACCTACTTAAGTGATCTTCACTATATATATCTCAAAACCTGACATGTGAGTTCTTTGTACGTACTAAAAGATGATTATTTTGCATTGAAAACACACGCTATCACATCCTGGGAAATTAGTTGTGAGGAGTTAAAACCATATATAGCGTAGCTATATGGTATGTATAAATATTACTCACTCAGAATAAAATTGCCTTCGAGATGCCCGTTTGGCCACAAAACAATTTTTACTTTTTGTCGAAACACTTTTACGTTTTTCGAAATTAGTGTTTGGCTGGGAAAATTTTAAATTTCACCTCAAGTTGAATTTTAAAATTTTTCGAAACTTTTAAAAACTCCAAAAAGTTATATTTCAAAATTCACTTCAAATCACTCACAAAATTTGAAAAATAGCTACAAGTTGTATTCATACTCAAACACAACTCTAATTTTCCTATACCGTTTTTACTTGGAAAAAAAAAACTTTTCCCGGAAATTCACAATTCTTATGTCCAAACGCCCACTTAAGAATGTAAAGAAAACTTTAAAATTTTAAGATCTTAAATTAACAGTGTATGTATAACATTGAAAAAATATCTTTAAATTTTGTGGTCTTAAGCATGTCAAAATAGGAATGTAAGAATTAAAAAGTACTTACTAATTATAGAAAGAACGATGACATTTTTTTTTAAATTGACTAAAACTAAAAGTATGCTACATAAATTGAATCGAATGGAATACTAAAAAAGATACTCCTATTATTTTATTTTATGTGATTGTATTTGATTGAGCGCAAAATTTAAGAAATTAAAAAAAAGTTAGAACTTGTGGTCATAATGAGATTCCTATGGATATAAAATTAACATGTCATTAAGGATAAGATGAATAATATTTGAAGTTAAATAATTTTTAAATAAAAAATTATATCATTAGTTTTTAAACACTACCGAAAAAAGAGTGTCATATAGAAAGGAAAAGAAAAAAGTATATGTTGTTCGTATGGCTATCAAGAGTTGGAAATCAAAATATTACAAAAATAAACAAAAAGAACGAAAATAAGTGGAAAAAAAAAGTTATATAACTATGTATAACGCCCAAGTACAGGGCGATATACATTAACACCGTTAATGTATAGCGCCCTGTACTTGGGCGTTATACATAAAGCTGTAAAATCCAGGTATAGCGCCCATATACACGGCGCTATACAAGCTCCAATAATTCAACACTGTACAGCGCCGCGTATATGGGCGTTATACATATAAAAAAAAAATCCAGGCAATCCATTTTCTATATAAAGAGGTCACAATTTCAGTATATTTCATTCAAAAAACATTCAAACTCTTAAGCAGTGTTAAATTCTCCAGCATTTTTTCAATATGTCTGAAGAGCGTAGAATGAAAATTTCATTATATTGGGGGGGTGATGTTGTGATGGAGAATAACTCTATGAGCTACAGTTTACCTGCTCAATGTCATGTTAAATTGTCACTTACAATGGAGTACGATAAATTAATATCGTTGTTATGCAAAAAAATGAGTGTGAGGAAACGTTCAGTGATACTTAAAGTAACCGGAAGATATCCGTATTCCGTCACTCCGCAAGGGGTTGCTTTTTACTCGGAGTTTAACATCGACGATGATGAAACTTTGAGTGATTTTTTGAGGACTCCGGATGAATGCCGGGAATTTCTTATAATCACAATGTTGGAGATGTACGTGAAGGTCGAAGACGCTCCAGAAAATGAGGTTGTGCTAGTAGAGATACCCCCCAGTCATCGGGTGATTATTCTGGGGCAGTTTTTGCCGGACAGGTTCCGGATGGAAGACTTTTCTTTGATTTAAACATATCACCGCCGGCCAATGAGCAGGGAGAAAATAATTTATATCCTGCTTTCCAACATTCACAAGACGAGTGGTAAACTTCAATTTTAATTTGTGTTAATTATGTATATTTTTGGTGTAATGAATTTGTATTAACCCTCATATATTTAATAGGGGGTACCGGCCGGATATGAATTTTACAAGTGGCCCATCCGGTAGTCATCACCTAAGTGAAAACGCCCATCATGGAATTTCATCACATTACGACTTGTAAGTCAAGCGATATAGCTATATGAAAAGTATTTATTAATTTCAGTAGCTTATATTTTTGTTGGTTGTGCAATGAAAACAAGCAAGTTGAACCACCCGTACTCACTCAATTATCCGAAAATGACGAATTACATCAGGATCTGGCTGATGCACAAAGTGAGGAACATAACAGTGATTACGACAACAATGCCGATGAATCTGGAGATGAGACACCCTTTCCTTGTGAGGATGGTGATGATGAGGATGTAGCTGAAGGACCTGATTTGGAGAGAATCCCCCCTAGACAAAGAGTTTTCCGGACTCGATATTTTGAGTCCCAGTGGCACCAAACTATCATTAATAATTATGTGTTTGTTATATATATATGTATATTATGGGTTCCAGGCTCGATATTTGAGTCCCAGTAGCACCAAACTATCATTAATAATTATGTGTTTGTTTTATAATTTAAATTCATATTTTTTTAATATTTTTAATATATATACACACACACATGGGTTCCGGGCTATATTTTTTGAGACCCAGTAATTATTCTTGTCAAATTTTGTATTCAACTACCAGTATAAGATTTCTACACTAAAATACTACACATTACTATGCTACAGGGCTCTAAATTTTACTACGCTACAAGGGTCTACATTTTACTACGCTAAAAAGCTCTAGATTATACTACGCTAAAAAATAATCTAANAAAAAAGAATACAAAACGAAATAGAACACATACAAATCAAATAATATGCATTATTATAAAACTTTAAACATAAAATAAATCGAAATACCTCGATTTAAATTTTCGGAAAGCAAATCGATTGAAATTTTGACTCCGAAAGTGTGCTTTCACAATAATACGAAGTTTTATTTCAATGTGGGACCTACTTTCTTTACCTTTTCTATAAGGGGGGGACCCAAAAAAAAAAAAAAATTGTGAGTGGGATAGGGGGGGGACCAAAATTTTGGAGGAGGAGTAAAAAGATGGGGGAAGAAGAATGGGATTCGTCTGGAGGAAGGCGATGGATTTTTAAATTGGATGTATAGCGCCCATATACACGGCGCTATACATAAAAGTTATGTATAGCGCCGTGTATATGGGCGCTATACCTGGATTTTGCAGCTTTATGTATAACGTCCAAGTACAGGGCGCTATACATTAACGGTAGCGCCCTGTACTTGGGCGTTATACATAGTTATGTAATTTTTTTTTTCCACTTATTTTCATTTTTTTTTGTTTATTTTTGTAATATTTTGGTTTCCAACTCTGACTATCAATCTGGTATAATGGTTTAACTAACTTTCTAAATGTAAACAATTTTAAGGTTCAATTCTTATCTTTTGACAATGAGGGGCTAATTGTGCCCAACTTGATTTGTCTATTAGTATATATTACTCCCTCCATTTTAAATTAGGTGATATTTTTCTTTTTAGTCTGTTTCAAAAAAAAAAAATATTTTTAAATTTGGAAATAATTCAGTTTTAAAATGTTCATTTTATCATTTTACCCTTAAAGAGAAGCTTTTATAACCACACAAATGTCATGATCCCACAAAGCTTTTACCTCTTAAGTTTTTAAGACCACAAGTTTCAAAAGTCTTCTTTTTTCGTAAACTTCGTGCCGAGTCAAACTAGCTCATCTAATTAAAAGGGATGAAGTATTTTTTACCAGCATCCTTAGGGGTCGTTTGGTATGACGTATAAGAAGGTATAATGCTGGTATAAAAATTTAATACCACATTAATACTTTGTTTGGTTAGCAAACCTAGTATAAGTTATCCTGGGATTAAAATTAGTACCGGAATAACTTATACCTTGTCGGGGGTGAGGTAGTTAATGTCGGGATAACTTGTACCTTCTTCTTAGAAATTATGCAAGTTTCATTTTTAATAGAACATACCAAACAGTGAATAAAATATAATATCAAGATAATTAATTCGAACATAACTAATCACAGTATAACTTATCCCAGCATAATTTATCACGGCATTAACCGTATTCAAACTAAACGACACGTGAGTGAGCGGACATATAAGACAGAAATCACTTAAAAGTTAAGAGGGTTTCTTTTCCTAAGGGATTTGAAGTGCAGTTATGATTGTTTAATGTAGAGATGATAGTAGTCCAGAATAGGACAATTAGTAGAGAGTCGTAGAGATATAGGTTGACCAAATAGGAAATATTTGTAAGCGTAGTAGTGCTAGTTGACAAGGCGAATCCAAGAGTCAAGTGTCTACGTCAATGATACTCCCTCGTGTGCAAAACGTTATTTGTGACGAGGGACTGACTGACTCAAGACTCACGAGTCAGTCACGACAGCGTACGAGAGTCTTAGTTGCTCTGAACATCTCATAACTGATCTGACCTTTTTACTTAGTTAACAAGAAATCCAACCTTGTTAATTAACCTAGTTGTAGTACAAGGAATGACAAAAACATGATGTCATCTGCGTATAATGCATGTATTGCAGATGAAAGAAGAGAATCCAATTCATCACTAGAGCACGTTGCATGGTTTGAATTACATCTAGCAGCTTGTATTCATGTACTGTCAACTCCTACGATGATGTAATTGTGCAGATGTATGGGCACTGCTAACATCCAATCTCCTACACCGCACTTCTACCTCTCTTCAATGTTTGCTTCGGAGTAATATTTGACCAAGAGTTCCAACCATAAATAAATAAATAAAAATCAATTCCCAGAAACTGCTTTTTAACGAAATACCAAATTTGCAAAAAGAAAAAGTGGACACAAGAATTTCGAAAAATGCCACCTAATCCTTTTAATACTTACTCCCTATATTCTGGTTAATTTTCTTAGTAAATATAAATTAACTTGGCCGTTTTAAATATTACTTTCACAAGATAAATGAGAAAACAATCATGTTATCGATTAATCAGACGAAAATTTAAAAACAACAATGTTTACCCTCAAAAACGGATAATAATTAAATTTATATGTGGTTTTAATAAGGATACATGGAGTAATAGTAATTCAATACAAATGATAAATTGCATTAGATTAAACAGATAAATGATGTAATAAATTGTCAACCCAATTAAGGAGAGTGATCCCGGACTCAGTAACAACTTTAATGAAATGAATGCATTCGATCTCGGGCTCACAATAATGAAGAACTGATGAACAAAAGTAAAAACTTTGAATAATAGAGAAAATAAGAGTATATTGCCTTGATATGCGTGTTACAATGATGCCTAATGAATAGTTAGACTCCCCTTTATATAGTAGGGGAGTTTTACCCTAAGTAGAATTCCAAAAGGGGTAAAAATCTTCCGTTTTACTAATCACTAATTTTCTACCGATACGTGCCGAGATTCTGTCACGACCCAAATTCCCACCTTTTAGGCCGTGACTGCGCCTAACGTTGAACCCGCTA
>ML258639.1:0-44974 GCA_005239495.1 Nicotiana undulata | reverse complement strand
TTACATCGGATTCAAGCCTAAGAACTTTGATATTTCTAAAATCCACCAATGATGCCGAAACTAACCAAATCAACTCCGATTGACCTGAAATTTTGCAAACACATCCAAAATGACATTATCAACTTGTTCCAACTGTCGGAATTCCATTCCGACCCTGATAGCCTATTTTCCACTGCCGACCGGAAATCTCCAAAAACTAACTTTCGCCAATTCAAGCCTAATTCTACACCGGACATCACAAAATTAATCTAAACACGCTCCTAAGTCCCAAATCACCTAACGAAGCTATTCGAACCATAAAATTTGCATTCCAAGATCGTTTACCAATAAATCAACTCTCAATGGACTTTCCCTCATTTTAAGGCTATTTTAAAGGATAATTGACTAAACTCTCACTACAACAATTCGATTTCAAGCCTATAAACTCTAATACATCAAATACAGTATAACCAATCTGTAACAAGTTAATAACAATAATTATAATGCAGGTTCTATGTAACGACGGACCGGGTCGTTATAGAAATGTAGTAGTATGATGCTGACAAGACAGAGCTTAGTCGTGCAAATTGAAGGGCATAGCTTAGCCCGTAGAAAAAATGAAATAAATAATGCTTGAGATAGCATGTAGTTTCGAAGAAAAGGTAAATTGGAGGCAGAGCTTAGCCTCGAAAGGCAGAAAAGTAGCCTTATACAAGTGAAAGGCAGAATGGTTGCCTTATGCAAAGATGCTGATGGAGGTAGAGCTTAACCTCGAAAGGAAGAATGGTAGCCTTATGCAAAGATGCAGATGGAGGTAGAGCTTAACCTCGGAAGGTAGAATGGTAGTTGTCGCACCTCCTTTTTCACCCGGTAAGGGTAATAAGGGGTTTTTTCCACTTTAAGTGACATTATTCGATTTTTGGGATTTATTTTATTAGTTTCAGAGTCGCCACCTGGATGTTTTTACGGTATCCCTGGACACCATTTATTTATTTTAGAAATCCCAAAACTGAGGAATTTTGACTCTGTTTAAACTGTCTGCGAACCAGAAATCCGGGAAAGGAATTCTGTTAACCCGGGAGAAGGTGTCAGTCATTCCCGAGTTCTGTGGTTCTAGAATGGTCTCTTAATGATTAAACTTGGGCTAAATTATTTAATTACTGCTTTTATACCTATGTGCATATTATATTTTTACCGCTTTTATTATTCATTTGTATTTAAAGAGTTATTTTGAGTCAGGTCACGTATACGTAAACCCGTACAGTTTAAACTGTGTCTAAAATCATGTCACGCGGACGTGTACGTAATTCTCGACACTTAACCCACTCAAAGAGATAAAGTTGCGCAAGCGCGTATTTTGTTTTGTTGTAAAGAAAACGAAATCATGTCACGCGGGCGTGTACGCAATTCCGATAATTTTTAAAAAATTCGTCCCTAAAGTGTCTCTACGATTGTTCATTTAGTCTTTATTTTCGTTACGTAAACGTATACACAATTGAGAAAAAGGTATATTTTAATTTGGTTTCATTCAAAGTTACGTAAAACGTATACTTCGGTAATTTATTTATTTTTCTAAGTCTAAAGGTATTTACTATCTAATTAAGGAACGGGTCTAATTATTTGCCCTATCTAAGTGAGTTTCCTAAGTTAGTTTATAAGACTTGATTAAGGAAGGTTTTTTCAGATTTCCAAATAGGGAGTCACTCAAAAATCCCTTTGACACTGATTTTACAATCCTTGTATATGAGGATTGAGCCATTCGCTAGTTCTGGCCCAATTTATTGAGAAACATTTGAACAAACCTATGTTTAACTATCATGAAAAGCAAGTATTCTATTTAATTAACGTATAAAATGACAGAACTTAATGCCCTTGATGAGGCTTGGTTCCCTTTGCATGTTGGCCCGTGTGAAATGAGAACCCTGTAAATCAGTTTTTCCATCCTTTAGGAACAGAATTAGATTTAAAGGTATTGAAAGAAAAATAACAAAGAAACGGAGACAATGAATTTTGACAAGAAATATCCCTTTCGGCGGGAAAAGAGAAGGACTTATCTGGAGTGTATGCGGCTTTCAATGAACATGACATGCGACTTGGACTGGATGCCTGTTCTATATAAACCATCTGACTCTCAGAAATTCGTCATGATGTTTTACCTTGAGGTCGAGAAACCTTGCCCTAGACCATGTCGATATCAGTTACCAATCCTCTTTTTCAATTAGTAGTGCCCTTTTGGGGTTTTCACCGACTAACCTCTCTCAATTCTCTTCTCGTCGTCGCCCTGTAGTGCTCTTTGTGAGTTTTCACTAACAAGACTCTCTCACTTTTCATTTCTCTACTTACCGTCGCCTTATGGTGCCCATGCGGGTTTTTACCGATAAGACTCCCTCATTTTATTTCTCTCATTTGCTTGTATCAGATCCAAATAGATGTATCCTCCCGTTCTGGCCTTTTTTTGCCGATCGATCGGAAGGACTTGAACAAGATTTGGGGTAAAAGGAATTTGTATCGAATTACAACTTTGGAACTTTTCAGGCAAATCATTGCCAAATTTTAACACTTGCCCCAGCTTAAACTCTTGTGGGAATGTGGATTTTTATTTTGGTGTGACTGAACCCCAGGGAGAGGCTGCCTACGTATCCTTTCGGAATCAAGTCAGACGTAGTTCAAGGAAACATTTTGCTTTTGTTTTGATTTTTTCTTTTGTTTTCTTTTTCACCATAATTTTCTTTTTCTTTTTCTTCTTTCTTTTTTTTATTTTTTATCAACACTTCAAGTTCCAAAGAGGGTAAACAAGGAAGAGTAACCGGCTCAAAGGGTTTACAAAGCTGGTAGTGTTTGGGGTAGCGTGTTCGTCATTTCGATCATGAGTATCATCACGAAAAGGTCAAACATAATACCTTTTGACTGCATCTGCATTGATAGCCGTTTCGGGGTCATTTCCTTCGATATCCCCCAAGTACAATGCTCCTTTTGGTAGCAGTTTCCTTATGATGTATGGACCTTTCCAATTCGGGGCGAATTTTCCTTTCGCTTCTTCATGGTGGGGGAGGATACGTCTTAGGACAAGTTGCCCTACTTCGAACTTCCTGGGTCGTACCTTCTTGTTATAGGCGCGGGCTATTCTTTGTTGGTACAACTGCCCGTGGCAAACTGCGGCCATTCTTTTCTCATCAACCAGAGTTAATTGTTCCAACCGGGTTTTGATCCATTCATCATCCTCAATTTCAGCTTCGGCAATGATCCGAAGGGAGGGAATTTCGACTTCCGCAGGGATCACGACTTCGGTGCCATAAACCAATAGATAAGGCGTAGCCCCATCTAACGTGCGCACGGTCATGCGATATCCCAATAATGCGAAAGGCAACTTCTCGTGCCACTGTATGGAACTTTGGATCATTTTTCTGAGGATTTTCTTGATATTCTTATTGGATGCTTCAACGGCACCATTGGCTTTGGGCCGATAAGGGGTGGAATTACGATGTGTGATTAGAAACTATTCACACACCTCTCTCATCAAGTGGCAGTTCAAATTTGCAGCGTTATCGGTAATGATAGTTTTTGGAATACCGAAACGACAGATAATGTTTGAATGCACGAAGTCCACCACTGCTTTTTTAGTGACGGCCTTGAAAGTGACTGCTTCGGCCCATTTTGTGAATTAGTCGATGGCAACCAAAATAAATCTGTGTCCATTTGAAGCTTTTGGCTTGATTGGCCCAATTACATCCATTCCCCAGGCAACGAAGGGCCAAGGTGTTGACATGGGATGTAATGCTGAGGGCGGTGCATGAATCAGGTCACCATGTATTTGACACTGATGACACTTCCGGACAAAACTGAAACAACCATTTTCCATGGTCATCCAGTAATATCCTGCTCGCAGAATTTTCTTTGCGAGGACGTACTCGTTCATGTGGGGACCGTATACTCCTGAATTTACTTTGTTCATAATCTTTTCAGCTTCTTTGGCATCCACGCACCTTAACAAATTCAAATCTGGAGTCCTTTTGTACAACACTTCTCCGCTTAAGAAGAAACTACTGGCGAGCCTTCTGATAGTTCTCTTTTGATCCCCATTGGCCTGCTCCAAGTATTCTTTTGCTTTCAAGAATATTTTGATATCATGATACCATGGTTGGACATCGGGCTCTATTTCGACCGTGTTACAATAACCATGTCTTTCTTTGATTTGAATTTCCAACGGGTCAATGTGAACATTGCCCGGATATGGAAGCATTGCAGCTAGGGTAGCCAGTGCATCAACTAACTCATTGTGGCTTCGAGGAATATATCTGAACTCGACGGATTTGAATCGTTTTGTTACGACCTGCCATATTACGTCGACATTTCGTCCCTCAATATTATATTACGATGATGTTACATTTCGCAGTATTCAATTACGACGATGTTGTACCCTAAAGGATTGTACATTAAATTTGTCGTAAGGTTATTGACATCAGTCCAAGGAAAAGATTATTTGGAGATTATAAGGATTATGCTATTTGAAATAAGTGATGAGTAAATTCGTGAAGGTGAGAAGGGAAACAAGTCAAAGAAAATGAATTTTCGTCCAAGTTTGGCATGTTGGGATAAAATTCGGGCAGAGCGTTAATACCCGGTATTTATGGACTACTACCATACAAGGTACCACATGGCCCTGATAGTAAGGTGTATAAAGTGTATTAAAAGTGAGTAATATTTTAAGTAAATTGAGATAATTTTTAATTATATAGGTAATTGATTAATTACCAGGTAGGGGACACTACCTAATTACCTAATAAGTAGAAAAAGATTAAAACACCCCACCCCCACGTGGAAGCACCCCTTAATGCATATGTATGACTCTTAAGTCATATGAAAATAGGTGGCAAGATTTAAAAATCATTGGGAAGATTTGTTTGAATTGATTCGTGGTGTATCACTGTAGTTACTGAAGTGTTTTCATTCTAGTGTCCTTTGTTAATTCTTAAATCCCAACCAAAAGTTTGAAATATAAACATTCTTCAGTACTTGAATTTGTTCACTCACCATCCATACACATGAATTCCCAAAAAATTTCTCGAAATTCCTTAAGAGGTTCCATTTATATCAAAAGCTAGTTTACGTTCTTGTTCTCTAAATTCCGAACTAATTTTTTTTAAGCATAGCATCTGGATTTGTATCCGAAATGCTCCTACGATCTATGTCATATCCTTGGCTTCTATCGTTTCCTGTAATCTTGTGACACCGTGTAAGAATATTCAACAAAGTTAGATTTGTTGCACTGCAAAAAAAAATATATGTAGTTTGATGTGTGTGGGTGGTAAAGTGTAAGGTGTAAGGCTTCTCACTGCTAATCAGAATACATGGGACTAACAAGCCTTTTTAGTGGTTGCTAAAAACAAATGTTGGAATGTCACATGGATATGGATAAGGGTAAAGAAAAATGTTTGCAGAGTGATGGTATGGTCAGAGTAACTGCTAAGAAACCTTATTTCTCCAAGTGATGGTTTGACGGAGAATTAATTATCTCATAATGAAGTTGAGAGTTCAATTTGTTAATAGAACAGAATTATCCCTCTTTACTTTTGTTGCATATTATGTAGAACTGGTCAATTCAATTTGATAGCTTTCTGGCTCCTAAGACACTTCTAGTGGAGGGTTTAACCAAATTTCATATTATCTTAGCAACGTGAGTTGCTTCAATATTTCCTTGAGAACCTGAGATTTTGCGATTTATAGGAGTACGGTGCAATCTTTCTCAAGAGAATCGGCTCAGGTATGTGAGGCTATCCCTTTTCTTCTTTTGCACGACTCCGATTGTACATAATGCAATGAACGAGCTTCCAAAGATACTCTACTCTTAGAAGCTAGAAGTACTTACATTGTTTCCCTTCTCATGGAACAATTGATGTTGAGGTTGCTTCTCTTATTCTTATTTTCAATGTTGTTGGTACTTCCTGATTCTTATAAGATTCTCGATGAAGAGTTAGACCTAATGATGTGTACAGAGAATATCGACCTTACGTCACTCCGAAATGTTCAGAACATGATTCCAATGAGTCCTGCATGCATTATATATATGTATCTATTTTACTCTACCGAGTCGCGCTATAGTCGGCCGGGTATGGCACCTTTTGTGCAACCACTGATCAGTTGGGTTTACCGAGTCCTCTTTGAGGCCGGGTATGATATGATAATGATGATTCCCACATAGGCGAATTTTCTATGATGATGATGATGCCCATAGAGGCAGATGTTTTAAAAGATTATGTATATATATGTATCATGAATTTCATGTTACTGTCTCTTAGAAGCACTAAGATGTTACAGATTGTATCTTCTCTACCTCTCTTTACATTATTGTTCATATTTATATTGACCAGCCTTACATACTCAGTACTTTATCCGTACTGACGCTCTTTTATTTGCGGACGCTGCATGTCGTGCTGCAGGTGCTGATAGACAGGTAGACACAGCTCCCCCACCATAAAAGGCTTTCCAGTTCAACGGTCATAGGCGAGATCCCTTCTCCGGACTTGCCGTGGTCTTGGTATGCATTTTTGTTATAGATATTATGGGTATGTCGGGGCCCTGTTCCGGCAATGTTGCATTACTTATGCTCCTTTAGAGGCTCATAGACAGGTGTCAACTCATGTATAGTTTTGTATGCCTTGTTGGATAATTTTTGTTGTATAGTCTTTCATGGCAGCGTTGTAGCTCGTACCTTTTACGTAGTTTCTTAGCAATCTTGTCATACCATGTGATGTATGTTCATGATCCATATCTACCATTTATATTGATCTTATCCCATAAAGATAATAAGAAGGTTAGATAAAATGTACGTTGGTGCTCGGCAAGTATGGCCCAGGTGCTAGTCATGATCCTCCAGTTTGGGTCGTGACACGTTTGCTAAGATCTTCCATATGTTGTCTGTATGGAAGGAGCTTAACGTCTCGAGTTTCCCATTCTCGCTGAGCTTGCTTGATAATCAAATCGGAATCTCCCATGATTAATAATTGTTCTACATCCATGTCAATGGCCATGTTCATGCCCATTATACAAGCTTCATATTCGAAAGTATTGTTTGTACAGAAGAACCGGAGGCGGGCCGTGGCCGGATAGTGTTGTCCCGTGGGAGAAATCACGATTGCCCCAATCCCAACACCTTTTGCATTGACTGCTCCGTCGAAGAACATTTTCCAGGTATTAGTGTCTTCTGAGATTACTTTGACTGAGTTGACTTCCTCATCCGAGAAATAAGTGCTTAATGGTTGGTATTCATCATCAACCGGGTTCTCAGCTAAATGATCGACCAAGGCTTGAGCTTTCAAGGCTGTGTAGGTGACATAGACAATGTCGAACTCCGTGAGTAGGATTTTCCATTTTGCTGACCTTCATGTAAGCATTGTCTTCTGGAATATGTATTTTAGAGGATCCAACCTGGTTATGAGATATGTGGTATATGCCAGCAAATAATGTCTGAGCTTTTGAGCGACCCAAGTCAAGGCGCAACAAGTTCTCTCCAGCAGAGTGTATTTGGCTTCATAGCTAGTGAATTTCTTGCTCAAATAATAGATGGCTTGCTCTTTCTTCCCAGTAACATCATGTTGCCCGAGGACACAACCAAAAGAATTCTCCAAGACCGTTAAGTACAGGAACAAAGGTCTTCCCGGTTCAGGCGGGACCAGAACTGGCGGATTTGACAAATATTCTTTGATTTTGTCAAAGGCTTCCTGACATTCATCTGTCCATTTGATTGCCGCATCTTTCTTTAGAAGCTTGAATACCGGCTCATAGGTGGTTGTAAGTTGTGCAATAAACCGGCTGATGTAGTTCAACCTTCCTAACAAGCTCATGACCTCTTTCTTAGTCTTTGGAGGTGGCAGATCTCGGATGGATTTTATCTTTGTCGTATCTAACTCAATGCCCCTGCGGATGACTATAAAACCCAAGAGTTTCCCGAAAGGAACACCAAATGCACATTTAGCAGGGTTCAATTTCAAGTCATATTTGCGTAGCCGCTTGAAGAATTTCCTCAAGTCCCGAACATGGCCTTCATGTGTTCTGGATTTAATAATGACATCATCAACGTACACCTCAATTTCTTGGTGCATCATGTCATGGAAAATAGCAGTCATGGCTCTCATATAGGTTGCCCCGGCGTTTTTCAAACCGAACGGCATGCCCCTGTAACAATATGCTCCCCATGGTGTAGTGAAGGCTGTCTTTTCGGCATCTTCCTCATCCATTAGGACTTGGTGATAACCGGCATAACAATCCACAAACGATTGTACCTCATGTTTGGCACAATTGTCGATGAGGATATGGATGTTTGGTAGCGGGAAGTTGTCTTTGGGACTTGCTTTGTTCAAATCCCTGTAATCAACGCATACTATGAGTTTCCCGTCCTTTTTTTGTACTGGGACTATGTTGGCTAGTCATGTGGTGTATCTGACTACTCGGATTACACCGACTTTTAATTGTTTAGTGACTTCTTCTTTAATTTTGTCAATGATATCTGTTTTGAATTTTCTTTGCTTTTGCTGGACGGGCGGGCAATCGGGATGAGTTGGCAACTTGTGTACCACTAAATCCACACTTAATCCGGGCATATCATCATAGGACCAAGCGAACACATCTTTGAATTCGAACAAAAGTTGAATCAATGTGTCCCTAGTTTTCTCATCCGTGTGAATACTTATCATGGTCTCTCGAACCTCTTCTGAATTTTCCAAATTAACTGGCTCAGTTACATTTAGGTTTGGCTTAGGCTTATTCTCAAATTTTTCCAATTCTCTGTTTATTTCCCTAAAAGCCTCATCTTCATCATATTCTGGTTCTTGATTCATTATTTCGAGATTAGACAGCGTATTAAGATCAGGGCATGAAGTTCGCAAGCATGTCATGTTATTTAAAGTCGCAATATTAGGACTGAAAAATAAGAAAAATAACAAAATCAGAAAGTAGACGATGAAATTTTGATTTCATTTTATTGAATTTGGAGATAATAGGGGTTTTTACATTGGAATTTAAAGACAATAAAATTGAAAACACTAGAGTTACACCCTGAAATAACTCGTAGTGCAGAAAGGACATCAAAACATGAACTACCAAGATTCCCGCCTGATTGGGAAAGGAGTAGCCTTCCAGTTCTGCAACTTGGCATTTGGACACATGTATTGCACCTCAGCGGTGCTCGAGCCTTCTCCCGGCTGAACCATGTGGTCCTCATATAACATTTGTCTCATAGCCCCACAGATTTCTTCAATTTCTTCGCCCATAAAGGTCTCCTCTTCTTCTTCAATGTACTATGGTTTGATGAAGGACTTGGTGATGTGAGGGACTGGCTGAGGCAGGTCCGACCCATCTTTCTTTCGTGCATCGGCCCATTTCACATCGGCTTCTGTAGCCTGGAAACTTATGTCGAAGAATTGTTTGTTGGCAGGCAAAGAGATGGGTTTAGTAATGCCCTGTAGGGATACCCCAAGACCCTTCCCGGGTTTGAACCCGTGTCTGGTCATGTCAGTAGCGACCATTGATGCGTTAGATAAACAAGGTTGTGGGCACGGAGCACCTTCCTCGTGCTGATCAGCAGGCACAATCTCAAAGGCTTGGTACACAATATGTTCGCTTACCTCTCTATCCTCGAGGCAGGGGATGGAAGGGTCCCTGTATATTGATTGTGCGTCCTCTCCATGGACCACTATCTCCTGATTCTCATGTAAAAATTTGACCATTTGATGGAGCGTAGATGGCACTGCCCTAGCAGCATGAATCCAAAGTCTTCCTAGCAGAAAGTTATAGGAAGTGTCCATATCCAAAATTTGGAAGGATATCGTGAAATCCACAAGGCCAATCGTCATGACTATTTCAATTTCACCAATGGTGTCCCTTTTGATACTGTCAAAGGCGCGGACACAGACGTTATTAGGCCTGATTCTCTCAATTCTGATTCCCATTCCATGTAGTGTTGACAAAGGGAAAATATCTACTATGTATCCTCCATCGAGCATGACCCTCTTCATGTAGTATCCCTCATTTTTAACTATTAAGTGCAAGGCTTTGTTGTGAGCAGCTCCTTCGGGAGGTAGATCATCCTAGCTGAAAGAAATTTTGTTTACTTCGAAGAAGCGCTCAGCCATTCTCTCTAACTACTCGATTGAGGTATCAGCGGGTACATACGCTTCATTCAGCGTCTTCAGGAGTATTTTTTTATGCTCATTTGAGCCAGTCAACAGAGACAAAAGCGAGACCTGGTCAGGGGTTTTCCTGAGTTCTTCAATTGTGGCATATTCAGACATTTTCATTTTCTTGAAGAATTCTTCGGCTTCTTCGGGATTGATAGGTTTTTTTAGGGGAAAGCGTTTGTGCTTAGCTTTGTTCAACTCTTCTGGGTTGTGATACTTCCCAGTGGGTTTTGCTTTGTTGACTTCCCCTCTGACCTCTTTTCTTTTATATGTCACCCTGGTTTGATCATAATTCCAGGGGACAGTAGTTGTAGTTTTGATTGGGATTTGTGGCCGGCGGCTGATGATCAGAGGTTCATTCAGCTTTGGCAAGATGGCCGGACATTTCACAACATATGTCCCTTTCGGCACATGCACTCTTTGCGGCTTGGATTTCAGTTCTACTCTTCTGGGAGGGCTCAAGGCGAGTTGTCTGTTTTGTGGAGCTCTCGGAACATAAAGGACAGCTTCTTTAGCTGGCCAACTTTTTCTCTACCTCTCTGGCCTCTTCTTTATCTTGGACGGCAGGCTTTGTTTTCTTCTCTTCTTTGCCCGGTTTTGCTTTCTTTTATGTATCCACAATGGAAATGATGGCTTTCAGTGCCGGGTCAAATTCTTTGTCCTCACAAATCATTCCAATGACAGGCCTGTTGTTGTGGGCTGGAAATGAGTTGTTTGTGACATTGGGGACCTCCTCGTCCCTTAGTACAACTTTTTTCTGTTCAGTCTGATTTTCTACTGCTCTCTTGAGAGTCCAAAAGTCTTCCGTATCATGCCCCTCTACTCCCGAGTGATAGGCACATCTGGTTCCTCATCTGAATGAAGCCGATTCTGTACTTTTCCTAGTTGGAGGTACCGGCTGTAGAAGTCCCATCTGAATAAGCTTTGGCAACAGGCTTGAGTACGACTCACCGATAGGAATGAAAGTAGGTCTCCTTGGTGGTTCACGAGGGAAGGAATTGTTGGGATAGTTGTTTTGAAGAGGGCGTGGATTATATGGAGCTGGGGGAGAATGGTTATTTCTAGGTGGTGGAGCTCTGCTTTGGTTGTACTGTTGTGGTCGTGGTTGCGGCTGAGCATTCATTACTGCATAGGGGAGGGGCATAAGCTGCTTCCTGATGAGGATAATAGTGTTGTGAAGCTGTGGGAAATGGGCCTGGATATTCCCGAGGTCGTCGAGAATTCCTAGGGCCTGAAGCCATCATGGCTCCCTCTTCTTTTTTCTTTCTGTTTGCCAGGCCTCTCGAGCCGCTTTGAATGTCTTGGGAGGTGGCTCTCAAAGAAGATTGACTTAAAATACGGCATGTCTTCAAGCCATTTTCTACCATCTCGCCAATTTTGATGGCCTTTGCGAACATCTTGCCCATGGCGGACATCATATTCTGGAAATAATCGGCCTCTTGGGCATGTAGGAAGATACTAATAATCTCAGTTTCCTCCATGAGAGGTTTTACTCGGGATGCATGTTCCCTCAATTTAATTGCATACTCCCGGAAGCTTTCTTTTTTAGATTAGACAGAGAATTTCTGTCTGGGGCTATATCCACATTGTACTGAAATTGCCTTACGAAATCTCGGACCAATCATCCCATACATGCCAATGAGAGATATCCTGATCAATGTACCACTCTGAGGCGATACCTGTAAGGCTTTCCCCGAAATTAGCCATCAGTAACTCTTCCTTGCCTCCTGCTCCTCTCAGTTGGTTGCAATATCTCTTTAAGTGAGCGATCGGGTCTCCATGCCCGTCGTATTTTTCAAACTTTGGCGTCTTGAAACCCACAAGTAGATGCATGTGTGGAAACATGCATAAATCAGCATAAGACACGCTCTTTTGGCCGCTTAGGCCCTGGATATTTTTCAAACTTTGCTCGATGCTCTTCATCTTTCGGGTTATCTCATCCCGTTCAATATTTTTCAAGATCTTTTTTGTCTCCACAGGAGATTCAAATGGTGGGTACTGCGGGTAAGCATTTGGAGTGACCCGGGTTGTATCCAGCTGGAACTGAGGAGCTTGGAAAGTAAAATTTGCTGGCTCAAAACTCTGTCACGCCAGTGTTGGCTGTGCCATACTGGTAGCCGTGGCGCGGTGAATACCACAGAAGGTAATCCCGAAGTCGGTGCCTGGGGGAGAACCTCAGAAGGCATTTCGATATAATTTGACGCCATGGTTTGGAACCCAAACGGATCGAATGGGTTTGGCATCAAAATTGGCACGTTGGTGGTCCCTCCGGTTCTGGGAATCAGTTCAGGAAAATCGGAGATTGCATTAGGTGGATCCCTCTCGTTGGACCAAGCGTCCCACATCTCTCGCATACGGCATTTCAGTCTTCTATTTTCTTCAGCGACTGCCGATTCTGCTTGAGGGATAACCGAAGTGGGGCCATCCTCTGGTTCAACAATATATAGGTGACATTCTAACGTCATTGCGATACTTTCTTTGGATCTGGTGAAACAGGGATGTGTCGCCAGAATACCAATGCAAACCAACCACCTTAGAAACAATAACCTTTTAAGAGTGAACAACAAATTGGTTGGTGGGAGATATTAACACGTAGGGAATCACACGTTGGGATGCGATGCACCTAAGCAGTTAAACGTTTTTCTAAAATGTTTGCAACAGCTGAGTGTTTCATCCCGGCTTTAATATTCTCTTTCTTCCTTTCTTATTTTTTCTTTTCTTTTCGTGTTATGATCGAATCCTATGTGGATTTCCTACGTATCATGACGCCGCATGAATCAGATCATTATGTAGTTCACGGAATAGATAAAGGGAAATTTTCATTTCACTATTAAAGATAGTTCCTTTCATTACAAGTGATTTTGGAAACATTAATAAACATGAAAGAAAAGTGCAGACTCTAGACATAAAACAAAACAACTAAACATTTTTTGAAATCAATAAAAGTACAGACTCGAAAAACTAAACATTAATAAGAAAAGAGAGACTCTGGTTGTCTTCTTGGGGCCTGTGGTGCATTGGCGGGCCTCTGTGCAATATCCCCTTGAAGTCGATCCAATTCGTCCATTACTTGATGGACGAAAGTCATCATGGTGGCAAAGAACATGGAAGTGGTTATACCCTCGCACTCGTGGCATTTTTGCACCACTTAGTCGGCTATTTCTTTAATTCTGTTCCGTATGATCCCCTTCTCCCGAAATAAGCGCCATATTTGATGTGATCGGGCCTCTAATACCTGGGCACTTGCGTCGTTCTGCTTTTGCAATTCTTGCATTGTTCCCTTCAACTGGCCAATATCTGTATGACAATGCTCCCTTTTTGCTCTGAAGTCTTTGGTCTGTTGGACCATTTCGTTCCCTATGGCAAATAATTTTTCTTTCAAGATGGCCATATTTTTGCCTCAGTTGATGAGCCTGCTCTTCTGTTCCTTGTGCTAACATCCTTTGTGCTTCCAACAAGTCTTTTTCAGCTTTTCTCAATTCAAAGGTATATTCATGAACAAGTCTTTCGCTCCTTACAGGCGTTTCAAGAGCTATTTTCAGACCGTGGACTTGGGCACGAAGCGCCTCATTTTCTTGGGTCATTTTTCGTTTTTCACCCTCGACTACCTGTGCCTGCAACTGGTTATCAAACTCCATACTTCTTAACTTATCTTTCAAAGCATGGATGGTGGCTTGATATTCTCTTTCCTTTTCGCCCCAAGCTAGTCTTTCTTGAACTTTATCATCAAAATCTTGCACATGAGGCCTTTTAGCGGGCCTTTCTGGCTCAGGTTCCGGTTCTTCAGTAATGCAACTTCCTTTCTCAAACCATGCCGCGTATCTTGGGTCCACTTCCCCTCTAGCAAGAGTGGGCACCTGAGTATCTTTTTTCAAATATCGACACCCATTCCAACTTTGTTGAATTAAGTCCTCAGGCAAGGGGGCCTCGGGGTGTAGCTCAATGACTTGGATGCTCAAATCCTCCTCTTCGGGAATCACTTGATAACGGCCTAATTGTCTCAGGACCTGTTCGGGTGCATATGGTTGGATACTCCTGAGACCCATAAACAATAGATGATTCTTGGCAGTGGACATGAGTATGACTTCTCTAAGTGGGAGCCATCCCAAAGTCCATTCTATTTGGTTTGCTTTTAAAGACCTCAGATGATCAACCCAGGCCTCGACTCCTTCTAGACAAGGGTAATCTTTTACTCTTTCCTCATATCCCTGGATGAAGTTGTCTTTATCAGTATCAACACCATAGCTTATGAGTGATGGATGGTGGCGAAGATGTTCAATTAGCCACATCTGGAGAATGATATTGCAACCTTCAAAAAATGTTCTTCCCGACTTACATTCAGTCAAAGCCCGGAAGATGTCAGATAATATGAGTGGAACCAGAGTATGATCTTTCTTTTCAGTCAAGACCTGGGCTATTTTGGCCACCCGGACGTCAATAGTCCCTTCGGTATTAGGAAAGACCATAACACCCAGAAATGCTATGATGAAGACAAACCGGCGATGGATTCTCCGGGTATCCTTATCTTCTTTGTTGGTCACGCCTTTTTCATGTATTTCAAATCCATCTGAGAAGCCGTATCTGGAATATAAGAAATACAATGAACAACAGCCATTGAATACTCGGTCTTTTCTGAGTTGCCGGCTAACATGAAGGACCTCGAAGAACCGGCGCACCGAGATAGGTCTTGGAAAGATGATTTGTTGGTTCCTTAAGTCCCGACCAAAACCCGCATATCCGGTGACCTCTTCTAAGGTCGGAGTGAGTTCAAAGTTTGAGAAGCGGAACACATTGCGGACCGGGTACCAAAAGGTTACCAAGTCTTGGATCAAGTCATTTCTGGGCTTGACCCCCATAAGATCAACAAGAGACCCCCAATGTTCGCAAACCCATTCTTTACCTTCTTTATTTAGATCATGCCACCACATCTGGAGTGGTAGTGGAGCCCCTTCTACGGTGTTCAGTTGTGGAGTTTGGACAGTGTTCGTTTTTGCACCTGTGAGCAAACTAGGTTAAGATTACCTCTGATTTTGACACAAAAGACCCATTTTTAATTTTTGAAAGACAAACTCTCCTAAAATGGCTTATTTGTGCAATATTGACCAAAGTGGTCATTTTTGCCAAAAATGGCCCCTTCTTACTTTGAGTAAAGTTTCGAGGCCAAACAAGGTACTTTTCGAAAAAAGTGACAGACAAATTCGTTCTTTAATGAAAATAGCCCTTCGGCCATGTAAAAATGTTCTAAGGCTATTTTGGCAAGAACGGCGCAAGACTTTAACCGAAACTTGGTCGGTTTTATTTTGACTGACAGACATTTTTTGTTTGTTTTTGAAAAGTGGGGTCGGCACCGATGAGGCTTGCCTACGTATATCATATCCGATGAGAATCAGACCCACGTAGCTCGGTCAGATTTGACATAACTAAAGAAAAATGATTTTGAATTATTCCTTTTTTTCCTAACTCTTGGTTTTTCTGCTATTTTTCTTTCTTTCTTTAGCCGGTCAACAAACAAACCGAGACAAATAATGCACGTATAGCAAGTAGGATGTATCAGGATGGTCTTTTTGTTTTCGGGTACACCTGTCCTAGACGGACCTAACCCCTGTGTTGAGTCCCCTAAGTCAAAATGCACATGATGCAGATAATCGTTGCTACTAGGGATCCGACATGAGGTTTTGTCATTCTAAGGTTTAAACCTGGGGTTTTGTTCTAGACCTTGGCTACCCGAGCGGACAACTCGAGTCGGGGTGGGAGCGACGTACCGGTAGCGTGAAAGGCTATCCGGCCTAGTGGCTAGTTCATCCTCGTATTTCTTACTTGATATGACCTCTAACACAAAAGGCGGGCCACGCGAACGTGTGCACCAATTTTAGAAGACTCATAAGGGAGGCGTAAGAAGATAGTTTAAATACAGTTCAAATAAATATCAAAGCGGTAAATAAATAACATTTAGCACATTTGAGCGCACAAAACACAGTAAAATCACAAATTGAGAAAGCCAAGTAAAATCACATAAAAGCTCGAATTCTTGAACCCTGAACCAGAGATTCTGGGTTCTTTTGTCCCCAATGGAGTCGCCAGAGCTGTCGCACCTCCTTTTTTTTTACGGTGTCCCGGGACACCATTGATTTATTTTAGAAATCCCAAAACCGAGGAATTTTGACTCTGTTTAAATTGTCTGCGAACCAGAAATCCGGATAAGGAATTTTGTTAACCCGGGAGAAGGTGTTAGGCATTCCCGAGTACCGTGGTTCTAGCACGGTCCCTTAATGATTAAAATTGGCCTAAATTGTTTAAAAACTGCTTTTATACCTATGTGCATTTTTATATATTTACCGTTTTTATTATTCATTTGTATTTAAAGAGTTATTTTGAGTCAGGTCACGTATGCGTAAACCCGTAGAGTTTAAAATGTATCTAAAATCATATCACACGGACGTGTACCAATTCTCGACACTGAACTCACTCAAAGAGATAAAGCTGCGCAAGCGCGTATTTTGTTTTGTTGTTAAAAGAAACTGAAATCACGTCACGCGGGCGTGTACGCAATTCCGATAATTTTTAAGAAATTCGTCCCTAAAGTGTCTCTACGATTGTTCATTTAGTCTTTATTTGCGTTACGTAAACGTATACACAATTGAGAAAAAAGTATATTTTAATTTGATTTCATTCAAAGTTACGTAAAACGTATACTTCGGTAATTGATTTATATTTTTATGTTTAAAGGTATACACTATCTAACTAAGGAACCTGACTAATTATTTTCCCTATCTAAGTGAATTTCCTAAGTTAGTTTATAAGACTAAATTAAGGAAGGTTTTTTCAGATTTCAAAATAGGGAGTCACTCAAAAATCCCTTTGACACTGATTTTACTATCCTAGTATATGAGGATTGGGCCATTCTCTAGTTCTGGCCCAATTTAGTGAAAACCATTTGAACAAACCTATGTTTAACTATCATGAAGAGCAAGTATTCTATTTAATTAACGTATAAAATGACATAACTCAAATGCACAAAGTAAACATTTATATAGGCAGGTTTTGAACTACAATTCTACAAATATACTAGGAAAACTCATTAGCCAATCAAACACTGATTTCTTTTAGTTAACCTAGTAAGCTAATTTAGTACCAAAATATAATTAACATACTATGAACCTGATTTTAATACCAAAAGAAGAATCCCGTGAAAAGAAGTGGAAGACTAATTTATATACTTAGATTCCTAGCATACACCATATGATATCGACTATAAAACTAAAATATAGCCCTAAGGCTTTGGGCCTTATACCCCAGGCCTAATGGCTTTGGTTTAGACTTATTCAGGCGTATTAGGCCATTTTACAAGTCTGCCATGATTGCTAACAAAAATCAAAACGGCTGGACTCATGATAGTCTATTATTACAGTCCAAAATTAAAGGAAAAGGGAATTAATATGGTTTATTTTACAGAAATTTATACATGTCTATGAAAAATAAAAATACAGATTTATACATAAATTTCAACCTAAATGGCCATTCTAGCATGCGGTTGCTTCAATTTCAGCCAGGTTGAACTTGTTCATGATCTTAACTCACAGAATCGTACACCTGCACTTTTACCATTGGTTTTCAAACAACAAAAATAGTACTTTATGCATTATTATAGAATGAATCTGATCATTAAAGGGTCAGATTCAATTTTACTCATGCTACACTAAACATAATATCCTAATAATTTTAGCAAACCAGCATGGTAATAAGGAGAATTGAACCCATATATATAAAAAATAATACAAATTTCATAACTAACATCAAGTCTGAAAGCCTAAAGTGAATCTGAGTTAGTTAGTAGTCAGATTCGTATTTTTTCTAATGTTATTTCAGTTAACCTCATGCTTTATACGAACTCAAACCGTTAAACACATAACAAAATGTAGCTAAAAATGCAGATTCAACACTTAGATCCAAACAAAATGAATCAAATATGCAATTTTAGCATGGGTAAGCATGTCAAAAGAATAAAACTGAAATTATAGCAAAAAACCCATAGAAACACTGATATTTTAACATATTTTCATTCAGAAGTTCTATTGCATACAAGGTAAAAGCTACATACCTTGAAATCAAAAAATAACAGCAAATAGGGACCAAATAAAGGTCGGAAAAATAAGCTCTTGTGAGCTTAATAACTGCAGCAAGCAGCAGTAGCAAAACCTAGGAAAAAGAAGCTCGAATACTAGAAAATGGAGTAAGAACCAGCGATAAAACCCCAGATTTCAACCGAAAAACTTTTTAATAAACCAGAAAATTAGCAACCATGACCCATATTTCAGAATACCAAAGCTGAAGAAGACCAGATTTTTTAAGATACTTTCTTGTAGCTACTTGAGTATTTTCAGTGCAGTATTTCTATTATGTCTATTGTGTAAATTTGTTTTTCAGAGGTAAAAAGTGTAAAAAATCTCCCAGTCCTCAGGCTGTTGAATGTCACAGCTTATTTATAAAGGGATTTAGGGCAGCATCTCTTTTTAGCATATTCTTTATCCTATTTAGGCTAAAATAGTACAGGTATAGCTGTCAAACCTTATCATATTGGACAGTTGTACCTCCTTCTAGAACATTTTACTAATTTCAGACCTTATCCTCTTTTAAAGTTACTGTTTTACCCCCCTAAAATCTGATTTTCTGATATTTTCCTAATTCTAGAAGTTTCTTGGGTTGTTACACCCAAGTTTCTTCTATTGTAATTCCTAAACTAACCCTTATTACCTTTAGAATTACCCCTTAAAGTTAATCAAGGTTAAAAGGTTAGGTTATTTATTAACTTTAGCTAGTTCATCCTAATTGAGTGATTAACTCAATAATTAACCTATTTTGATCTTAAGTGAAGCATTTTTAGGATTTAGGTTAGGTTAATTGAAGAAATTAGTTTAATAATTGGACCTAATTAGTTTTCTTAAATTGGGAATTAGTTATCTACTCTAAGGTACCAGCCTAACTATACAAAGTCAAGGTTATCACTTAACTCAGATTAACCTTGAGTTGAGTGTGGTTATTAATTGATGGACTTATGTGACTGATTAATAAATTTGTTTTAACTTAAGGGTCTAGGATTAAACTATAGCAAAGTTAACCTAAGAATTAGTATCTAGTTGTGACTAATAATTAAATCTTAGGCAAAAAAGTCAGGGACTAATTATCCTTAAAAAATACATGAGCAAATCACATAATGGTCATCATATTTCTTAGAAGAAGCAACAGTAATTGTAATTAACATCTGAATTCATTGACCTAATGATAGCTAATCAATCATGCTCGTCTATGATAGAAATCCGTTAATTAACATATAAGATCACTTAATGATTCAGCTTTAGGAGGCAAACAGTAAAGAAGAAAAGAAAATATGAAAAACCTAAAAACCAATCAGTTAATCAAACAACGTGTAAGTAAAAATCATTTAGGAGCGAAATAAACAACAAAGCTATTGAACCTTAAACAATTAATCCCAATAAAAAAAGGAACAGAAACAGACGGAGGTATTTTAATACTAAACTAAGTGAATAAAATAATTAAAGGAGATAAGGTAGAGGGGTACCAGTCAGTGGGGTCATTTGGCCGGAAAAATTTGAAGTCACCGGACCTTGGCCAGATTCCGGCGGGGTTTGAAAATAACTCAACCCCACATGAATCGATAGCCCTTAACACAAGCTATTGACCCATGTAAGTGATAGTTATTGGAGATCTTCAAATCGACAGGTAGGTGGAAACTAGGGTTTCCGTTTTTCAAATTGGAAATTGAAGAAATTTGGGCGGGTTTTTGGTGAAACTAACACTAGGAGGCGACTTAGGAGGTGAAGAGGATTGGCTTGTGAAATTTTGGGGTTGATTGGGGGTGCTCCGCCGCCAAAGGAGATTTCCGACCGGCGGAGCACGGCGGAAAGGTGGTGGAGCCGTGGCAGAAGTCGGCGGGATGAGAGAGACTAGAGAGAGACAGACAGGGGGGCGTCTCTAATGGGGTGGGTGTAATACTTTGAATTGGGGGTAGGGGGTGTTTTGAGACAGGTATATACTTGGGGCTTTGGGGGTTCCCAGTCGTTAGATCTTAGGAAATCAACAGTTGGGATGGATCTTAACTTAAACGGGGTCGTTTTGGTGAGGGATGGGGTTGGCCGGGTAGTGGGGTTATTGGGCTGGGTCACTGGGGAATGGCTTGGGCCTGGGTAGGCCAGCCCAGGTCCTTTTTTTTAGTGTTCTAATTCTTAAACTAAGTTAATTAATGAAATTAAGACTAAAATGTAACAATTAATTCTAAACTAATTTTGTTATTTAATTATAAATTAATTATTAGACTCACACCATTCAATTTAACCCTAATCATTTAAAAGGCAATTTTCACCATTTGTTGAAAGAAATAATTAAATTAAGCATTTGAACATTAACCGACCTTATATCAAATAATTATATTTATTTATATGAATACTAAGGTTATGCGTCTAATCATGCCATTTTAAATTATTTATAGATTTAAAGAACGAATTATGGTTACATAATATAAAATAAATTCACCAATAGCACTAAAATTCAACAAAAATTTACAATACCAATTAATTTATTGAGATTTTATTAGGATTACATGATAGGTAAAAATTACATGATCATAGTAGCCTTATGCAAAAATGCAGATAGAGGTAGAGCTTAACCTCGGAAGGAAGAATGGTAGCCTTATGCAAAGATGCAGATGGAGGTAGAGCTTAACCTCAGAAGGCAGAATGGTAGCCTTATACAAAATGCAGATGGAGGTAGAGCTTAACCTCGGAAGGCAGAATGGTAGCCTTATACAAAATGCAGATGGAGGTAGAGCTTAACCTCGGAAGGCAGAATGGTAGCCTTATGCAGATGGAAGGCAGAATAGTAGCATTATGCAAGGGAAGGCAGAATGGTATCCTTATGCAAAAATGCAGATGGAGGTAGAGTTTAACCTCGGAAGGCAGAATGGTAGCCTTATGCAGATGGAAGGAAGAATCGTAGCCTTATGCAAGGGAAGGCAGAAAGGTAGCCTTATGCAGATGGAAGGCAGAAAAGTATCCTTATGCAGATGGAGGTAGTGCTTAACCTCATGCAGATGGAGGTAGTGCTTAACCTCATGCAGATGGAGACAGAGCTTAGTCTCAGAAGGCAGAAAGGTAGCCTTATGCAGATGGAATGAAGAAAAGTAGCCTTATGCAGAGAATTAAATAAATGACAGTAGAGATTCTTAGCTGGTAATGAATTGCGGCATTGTGATTATTGTGAGCATTGTGATAATGAAGAATCGCTTGCGTTGATAATAAATGTCGGCAAGTGCAACGATTTTGAGAATCGCATTTTTGCACAATGTTTGTCCCCTGGGCGGACAGTATGTTTAGGGATTTTGCAACCTTAGTGCCGGCATCCAAAGAAAAATCGTGAGTTCTGTAAGGGGAAGGTTAGTTCGTATTCCCGCTGGATTTTCTTGACTCATTCGGCTTGAGCTGGCGATACCGTTCGTATCATTGGGGTAGCCTTTCCTAAACAAAGTTGTTTCAAGAATAAGTATGTATGATTTTGTAAAAGTATGACATAAATTTAAAATAGTTTTTAGATGAACCGATGACCGTGACATGGTCCAAGACATTGCAACCTCTCCTGCTACGGAATTTTGAGGGTCCTCCTCAAAATTTTGCCCCAGTTTAATGGGTTTATATTTCTGACCTTTGCTCATGCGGCTATCGGCTGAAATTGCTTCGGAATTTTAAGGATCCTCCTCAAAATTCTGCCCCAGTTTCCAATTGCAGGGGAAAATGAAAAATTTATTGAATTGTGACCGAACCCATAAGGCTGCCTACGTATCCCCTCTTAAACGGGAATCAGGTCAGGCGTAGCTCAATTTACAACATTGATAAAGCATAAATATTACACATAGTATCGTTTGACTGCATCTGAATTGATTGGCTTTGGCCATACTTCTCCGTCCATCTCTGCAAGTATGAGAGCTCCTCCTGTCAGCACTCGGTGAACCATGTATGGGCATTTCCAGTTGGGAGATAACTTCCCTTTGGCTTCATATTGATATGGAAAAATCTTCTTTAACACCAGCTTCCCTGGTGCGAACGATCTCGGCTTGACTATTTTATCGAAGGCTCTGGTCATTCTATTCTGGTAGAGTTGACTGTGACATACCGCATTCATTCTTTTTCCGTCTATGAGGGCTAGTTTATCATAATCGTTCCTTACCCACTCTGCATCGTTGACCTCAGCTTCTTGTATGATACTTAGGGAAGGAATTTCTACCTCGGCGAGAATAAAGGCCTCTATACCATAAACCAACATATAGGGAGTTGCCCCGGTACTGTGGTGCGGTATCCCAGCAGAGCAAATGATAACTTCTCATGCCATTGCTTGTGCCTTTCTATCATCTTCCTCAATATCTTCTTGATGTTCTTATTGGTGGCCTCTACAGCTCCATTCATCTTAGGTCGGTAGGCTGTGGAATTCTTGTGTTTGATTCTGAAAGTCTCGCACATAGTTTTCATCAAGTCACTGTTGAGATTGGAACCATTGTTGGTGATGATTGACTCTGGAATTCCGAATCGACAAACAATGCGGTCGTGGACGAAGTCTGCCACAACTTTCTTAGTCTCTGCTTTGTAGGATACTGCTTCGACCCATTTAGTGAAATAATCAATGGCTACTAAGATGAACTTGTGTCCGTTGGAGGTGGTAGGCTCGATTGGTCCAATAACGTCCATTCCCCAAGCGACGGATGGCCATGGTGAGCTCGTCGCATTAAGCTCGCTTAGAGGTACCTTTATCATGTCTGCATGTATCTGACAACGGTGGCATTTCCAGACATACAGGATGCAGTCCGCTTCCATAGTCATCCAAAAATAACCAGCCCGGAGTATCTTCTTTGCTAAAACAAAATCGTTCATATGTGGACCGCAAGTCCCCGCATAAATTTCCTCTAGTAGCTTGGATGCTTCCTTTGCGTCGACACATCTTAATAATCTCAAATAGGGAGTCCTCCTATACAGGATTCCTCCGTTGTGAAAGAAGTTGTTGGACAATCTCCTGAGCGTGCGTTTCTGAATATGATTTGCGAGTTCTGGGCACTCTCCTTTTGCCAAATATTCCTTGATGTCATGAAACCAAGGCTTTCCGTCTGCTTCTTATTCAACATGGGCACAGTAAGCTGGTTGGTTATGGATCCTTACTGGAATGGGATCAATGAAATTCTTGTCTGGATGCTGAATCATAGAGGACAGAGTAGCCAATGCATCGGCGAACTCATTTTGAATCCTGGGAACATGTTGGAATTCCGTCTTCGTGAACCTCTTTCTCAATTCCTGCACGTGGTGCAGATACGGTAGTATCTTGGAATATTTGGTTGCCTATTCTCCTCGTACCTGATGTATAAGTAGGTCTGAGTCTCCAATCACTAGCAGTTCTTGAACGTTCATATATATGGCCATTTTGATCCCTAAGATGTAGGCTTCATATTTGTCCATATTGTTGGTGCAGGGGAACCTGAGTTTGGCGGATATCTGATAATGTTGGCCAGTTTCTGATATCAGGACTGCTCCAATGCCAACTCCTTTGAAATTTGCCGCTCAATCGAAGAACATTCTCCAACCGTCATAGGATTCTGCAATGTCTTCTCCTATGAATGACACATCTTCATCGGGAAAATACGTTTTAGGGGCTTGTATTCTCCGTCCACGGGGTTTTCAGCAAGGTGGTCTGCCAGTGCATGTCCCTTGACTGCTTTCTAAGTTACATAAACAATGTCAAACTCACTCAACAGGATTTTCCACTTGGCTAGCTTGCCAGTGGGCATGGGCTTCTGAAAGATGTACTTCAACGGATCAATCCTCGATATGAGATATGTGGTGTAGGCACAAAAGTAATGCCTCAGCTTCTGAGCCACCCACGTCAGAGCACAGCATGTGCGTTCCAATAGAGAATACCGTGCCTCGTATGGAGTGAACTTTTTGCTGAGATAATAAATAGCTTGCTCCTTCCTTCCTGTTTCATCGTGCTGCCCCAAAACACAACTGAAAGCTCCATCTAACACCACGAGGTAGAGTAGTAAAGGCCTACCTGTCTTAAGTGGTACCAGGACTGGTGGTGTTGATAGGTATTCCTTAATTCTGTCGAAAGCCTTTTGGCAA
The DNA here is from genome assembly GCA_005239495.1 of Nicotiana undulata. Classification (NCBI taxonomy): domain Eukaryota; kingdom Viridiplantae; phylum Streptophyta; class Magnoliopsida; order Solanales; family Solanaceae; genus Nicotiana; species Nicotiana undulata. The sequence continues at coordinate 20,652 of ML258639.1, read as the reverse complement.
TCATCGGTCCATCTGGTCACGACATCCTTCTTCAGCATCTTGAAGATCGGCTCACATATAATTGTAGACTGTGCTATGAACTGACTGATGTAGTTAAGCCTTCCTAAGAAGCTCATCACATCTTTCTTGTTCCTTGGCTGTGGTAATTCTTGAATGGCTTTGACCTTTGATGGATCCAGTTCTATTCCTCGACGGCTGACAATAAACCCAAGCAGATTTCCAGCCGGCACCTCGAATGCACACTTCGCGGGGTTCAGCTTCAGATTGTATTTCCGCAACCTATTGAAGAACTTTCTCAGATCTTCTATGTGGTTAGTGGCTTTCTTGGACTTCATAATAACATCGTCCACATATACCTCGATCTCCTTGTGTATCATATCATGGAAGATAGTGGTCATAGCCCTCATATAGGTGGCCCCAGTGTTCTTCAGGCCAAATGGAATCATCTTGTAACAGTATACTCCCCACGGTGTAATGAAAGCCGTCTTCTCAGCGTCTTTCTCATCCATCCAGATTTGATGGTAACCAGCGAGGCAATCCACGAATGACTGTAGCTCATGTTTGGCGCAATTGTCAATCAGGATGTGTATATTTGGCAAAGGGAATTCGTCTTTCGGACTGGCCCGGTTGATATCCCAGTAGTCTATACAGACTCTGACCTTCCCATCTTTCTTCGGTACTGGCACAATGTTGGCTAACCATGTCGGGTATTCCCTGAGAACCTTAGCGTTGATTTTCTTGGTGACTTCTTCCTTGATTTTTAAGCTCATATTAGGTTTGAACTTTCTGAGCTTTTGCTTTACCGGCAGACACATTGGATTGGTTGGCAGTTTGTGAGCCACAATGGATGAACTCAGGCCAGTCATATCGTCGTACGACCAAGCGAATATGTCCTCATACTCCTTCAGAAACTCTGTGTGTTCTTTCTTTTCTGATGGAGACAGGTGAATGTTGATTCGTGTTTCCTTGACATTTTCTGAATCTCCTAGGTTGACAACTTCGGTCTCGTCCAGGTTGAACTTGGGTCTATTCTCAAAATTCTCAACTTCTTTAACAATCTTGTCAGTTATGTCATCTTCCTCTGAACCAATATTCGTTCTTTGCGTTGTCTCGTTGCATGTCACAGTAATCAGTTCATCAAGACAAGTAATAGTAATGTTGTGTAGATAAAGTAGTGAGAGAAAAAAAACAATAATAAATATTGATTCATAAAACTTAAACTTTAAAATGCTTTTGATAAATTGGATAAAGGTTTTGAACATTGAAGATCTTATTGCAGGAATTGAAAATTGCGAAAGGAAAATAATTTAGTTAAAATAAATGAACAATGCTTGTTTTAGCCTTGCTACCCCGAGGCTCGTCGGGATTTGGTTGTCCTGATGGTCCAATTCTTGAGAGACGCTCCTCTACTCACGGCCTGGGTGGAAGGGATTTCCTCCCCCTCCTCCTTGAGAATAACACAACAGTCCATGTCATTGTCCTCTAGGAATAAATTTCTCAATGCGGCAAGTGCTTCCTCTTTCTCTGTCCCATAAATAATGCCAGCCTGGTGAAAAGTCTGCTCTAGGCACGGTATCGGATGCTCCAGTGGGTAATAACGACCGCGTGATGGTGGCGACCAGCTATTGAATTCTTCCCAGGTGTACTCGTACCCCAAACCGAAAGTGGTGCCATGTTTCTTGATCTCTATAGGTTTGGAGATTCCTTGGAGGTTTCTGCCAAGCCCTTTACCAGGCTCGTACCCATCCAGCTCAGTATACTCTCGATTTTGCTATACCACCATTTGTCTTTATCAATGGCATTAACTCGTTCAATATGGTTGTAAGTTTCTCCACCTAGCTTCCTTCTTCCCTCGATTGCCGGAATAGTCTGGCGACTGTAAATAGGGTTGCTACCGTCGCCATGAATAATCACTTCCTGGTGATTCCATTCGAACTTCATTGCCTGATGTAGTGTTGATGCTACAGCCTCAGCAACATGGATCCATGGTCGTCCTAATAGCAAGTTGTAGGACGCTGGTACATCTATCACTTGGAAGTCGACCTCAAACCAAGTTGGTCCCATTTGCAAGCACATACTAATCTCACCAATTGTGGACCTTTGAGAACCATCGAAGGCTTTCACGTTGATTGCTCCATCCTTTATCTCATACATCCTTTTACCCAGTTTCTTGAGTGTTATCAGCGGACAGATGTTAAGACTGGATCATCCATCGATCAGGATTCTGGTGATGAAATAATCTTCGCATTGCACGGTGATGTGCAGTGCTTTGTTGTGCCCCAGCCCTTCAGGTGGCAGCTAGTCCTCATGAAAGGTGATCTTATGGCTTTCCAACACTTAGCCTACCATATTGGCCATTTCCCCGCTAGTGATATTATTCGGCACATATGCTTCGTTCAACACCTTCAACAAAGCACTCATGTGCGTCTCAGAATACTGCAGCAAAGAGAGAATGGATATTTGTGTTAGTTTCTTGTTCAACTGGTCGATGACTGAATACTCCTTGGCATGTACTTTCCTCCAAAGGTCATCCGGACCTGTTTCAATAAGGGGTGGTCGATTGGAAGCCTGCTTGCTTGATTCAGACAGATGTTCAGGTGTGTAGACTCCACCAGTTCTCATCATACCCTGTGTTGCGACAGCTTCTTCAGTCTTTACTTTGCCTTTCCTTCTCACTTCGGCTGTATAGTCCTAGGGTACAACATTTGTATAGATGGGTGGCGTGGTTGACATCTCCACTGTGATCGGTACGGCTATCCTTACTTCGAATGGGACATGTGCCTTGGGTGGCAAGACTGCAACCTCAAATGGTACGGGTGCATTTTCCGGAGACACGAACTCAACCTCAATTGGTGTCGGTGTCTTTGCGAATGGCGCTGCTTCAAACTCAAGGGGTATAGACATATTTACCTCAGCGTCCTTAGACATTTGAATTTGGAATATGATTGGATGGAGAGTAATCACCGGTTTCTTTGGGTCATCGCCTTCTATGATCAGCCCGATCGATCCCTCGGGATCCCAGTCATATTCTATTTCAATCATGTGGATACCTCCACCCTTATGGTATGGAAGAGGATTGTTGCGGAAGTTTGGAGCGGATTCTTTCGCCACAATGATCTTGTTGTCAATCAAGGACTGTATCTTATCTTTCAAAGAACGGCGTTCATCGATGGTGTGTCCTTTCATGCCGGAGTGGTATGCACAGGACTTCTTTGGGTTAACCCACTGAGAATGATTCTCAGGGGTTGCAGCAGGGATGGGTATGACATAACCAGCAACCTTTAGCTTCACATATAGCTGGTCGATAGGTTCGGCGATGGCGGTATATCGTTTTGGAGGTCTGCGATCAAAATTAGGTCGGGGTCTAGGGAAGTTTTGGCGTGCAGGGGGTGATTGATAATGGGATGGCTAAGAGTTGTAGGTGTGGTAAACAAGAGCGGGTTGGGAGTATCTGGGTGAAGCAGGTTGATATGTAGGTGGAAGAGGTGATCTATAAGTTGGTGGTGGAGCTTGGTATGAGGGTGAGGGTGCTTGTTAATTTGGGGCTGGTTGATATGTGAGTGGAGGTGTTGGGTAAGTTTGGTATTTGAGGGGAGACTTGGTCCTCTGTGCAACCATCACTACTCCTACGTCCCTTTTCTTGGACACACCATCGGACTGTAAAGCCTTATTCGTAGCTTGTAAGGCTTCAAAATTTGTGACCATACTACTTTAAATACCTTCTTCAATCCTTTCACCCAATTTGATAATGTCGGAGAACTTGTGGTTCTCAATCATCATCAACCGTTCATAGTATTACAGGACCTGAGCCCGGTCAAAGAACTTGTTCATTTGTTCCTCCTCTAAGGAGGGTCTAACCTTAGCAGCTTCGGACCTCCAACGAGTAGCATACTCGCGAAATGTCTTCGTAGGATTCTTCTTCAAATTCTGTATGTAGAACACGTCTGGTGCGTTCTTTGTATTTAACTGAACTTGTCCATGAATTCAGAGGCCATGCTTACCCAGTTTGACCACTTATTGGGATCTTGGTTGATGTACCAAGACAAGGCATCTCCTTTCAAGCTCCTCATGAAAAGCTTCATGCGGATCCTTTCATTTTCCCCACTCCAACCAGCTTGTCGCAGTAGGTTCTCATATGGACCCTTGGATCACCTGTACCATCAAACATTTCGAACTTAGGAGCTTTGTACCTCTCAGGTAGTTCGACATCAGGTAGTATGCAGAGGTCCTCATAGTTCATCCCTTCGACTCCCTTACTTCCCTCAACGCCTTGAACCCGGTTGGTCAGCTTCTTAAGTTCCTCGGCCAAGTTCCATATAAGCAAATCCTTATTATCAGGCTCATGTGTGTATGAGATAGGTGGAGCGGAGTGTGGCATGGTCTCCACGTAGATAGGATTGTTATGGTGGCCTGGTGCATGGGTGTAGATATGGTCATTTATGGAGTTCTGAGGTTCTAGGATAAGTAGTGGAGTGTTATTTGGGGTATGGCAGGTGTTACATTGGTTCTTTGGTGGAGTGGCATGATGGTGAGGTGCGGGATGATTATGGTGTTTTGGGATATTTTGCGGAGGTGTAGGATTTTGAATGTTGGGGAGGGTGACGTCTGGGATGTTGAGGGAGAATGACAGGTTTGCCATATTTCGAACTTGATCAAGCTCTTCTTGGAATTTTAATAACTTATGTTCAAGCTTCGACATATTCTCATTTGGAACCCGAATACCCTGGCCATCAGTGGCCTCTACCCGTTCAATCGTGTTTTCCTTTGAGATGTTGCTTGAATCTTCCATTTTCTTTTTGCCTTTGCCTTTAGGAGGACTAGGAGGAGGAGTGGGTGGAGGGCCCCTGGATCTTGTGAGATAAGATGATGATGCCAGAGTGCATGAACTAACCTTTGGGGAGGGGAATAATAAATAAAGAAAACAAAAAGTTAACCAAGTTAGTGAGGATTATGAAAAGTATTGCAGTATTTAAACGCATAGTGTGGGAATGTAAAGCATGTCCTAAGTTGGGAACCTATTTGTGCCTGAGGTAGGCCTAGCGACAAATTGATTTCGAGAACTTGAAAATGCTAAATGCCCCATTTCATTGATAAAAAATAGATGAATCCCAAAACGACACTAAATAAACAAGAAATAAAGGTCGTAAATGGCCATTGGCCTTATTACATTGATAAACCAAGAGAAAGACATTCCTATCTACTTGGTCCCTGAAGAACTTTCCCCAGACTCGGCATCTTTGGCTCCCTCGAACAGCTTCCCCAACTCGCGAAGTCCCAGCAGTAGGTATGCTCTGGCTAGATGTCCACCTTCAGTCCCTTCAGCCTTTTGACAATCTTCAACCCTTTTGATGAATTTGCCCTCCAGCTCGACTATGCCTTGCTCTAAGTACCCTAGCCTCTTAATGGTACTGATGGCCATGTCTTTACACTCCTCAATTAGCTTCTTGTTGGACTCATGTATTTTGGTGCTCGCTCTCGTATTCACGGATCTTTTTGCGTAGCTGGTTGTAATTGGCCTGCGCCTCAGCCTTTTCATCTATAATCATGTGGCCTCGGGCGAACCCCGGTTTGTCCAGACAGTCCCAATTGTCTTCCAACAAACCTGAATAGAAAGGGGTGCAGCCAGCGTGGTATCTTTCTGGCTCAATGGTGTCTTTATACATTACGATCTTACAGTGCCACATGTGTTGAGCGTGGCACTTGTGAGGACTATCATCATTTTGAAAGTCAGCCCGGAAATGGCATATCTTGTCGACCCTTGGTATGACTTGCTTCCCACCTTCTTGTCTCATAACCCGGAGAGGGACGTAAGGATAGGTTCCTCTCAGACCAATCAGTATCAGGAATGGTGCATCTCTAGACCGGGTGATGAACTCTTCTGTAGGAAACCACTCGAACATCCATTGAACTTTTTCCTCAGCTAGATTATCAAAGAATTCTACCCATCCTTTGGCATTCTCAGATTGAGCAAACATATCGGGAATGTAATTCATTCGCTTTGGATTTTGGAAAGCGATGTGGTCATTCCATGCCCTTCGCTGAAACTCTTGCCGATATGGGCCCTTTTGAAGATGTTCTAAGAGCCAGAGTTGCAGTAATAAATTGCAGCCCTCGAAGTGTTTTGCTCCTCTTTGGCATTTCTCTAAGGCTCGGTATATGTCTGAAATGATCATGGGCACGATGCAGAAGTTTTGCCCACCAATTCCCTCCATTAGAGTCTTGGTTACCATAGCCAACCTAGTATGGATTCTTTATTTCTTCATTGGAAACACGATTAGACCCAGGAAGCAAAACATGAAGACGAATACCCTACGATGGATGTGTCCCAAGGATGTGATGGCAAATTCCTCATGGAAGGTACAGTATGATTTGCAGTTACCGTACCTTTCATACAGATAGTCAAAAGGGATGTATGATTCTTTCAGGCATCCCAATTTAGCGTTCTTCTTCAAACCCATCATTTTCAAGAGACCCTTGCCTGTGCGGTTCTCATGCATTTACAAACCCGGAGTTTCCCAAGCTAGACCGGCCAATCCTCCTATCTCCTCTAGCAAAGGTGTCATTTCGATGTCCCCAAAGCGGAAGACGGCCCTTTCACAGTCCCAGAATAGAGTAGCAGCCTCTACCATCATGTTGTTAGGCTGGATATTCAGGAGAGATGGTAGATTACCCAGGTATTTCTTGGCGAGGGTTTTATCACTAGAATGCAGATCTTCCCACCAACTCAGCAATTTTGGGTGGATGTTGGTGACCATGCCAAATCTGGGGACTTTGTGCCTTATATTTATGCAAGGCAAACAAGGTTAGGCCCTGACCCCCACCAGACTCGGCTATTTAACATCAACGATTAGCATGAAGCATTTAATTCTCCAAATGAATGCACAGAACGTGATGATGTCCGTTTGGGTTTATGGAAACCCAGTGGACTTTCAGTGGAATTTTGGACAAGGCTATCTTAAAGGCTATTGTGTGGTCAACACGTTAGCCTGGCTAGGTTTGACCATGATGCATGCAACAGTATAACGGAGTAAGGTTTCTATGGGGTTTTAGACTGGTACCCTTGAGCGGATAACTCAAGGGAGAAAGGCACGGAACTGTCGACTGCACCGCTGATCGACTAGTTTTACCACAAATAAGCCTTTCCAAATTTAGGGGGTAATGATATAGGAAGGGCGCAACCACTCATCAAGCATTGCTCTAGTATTTTGTTTAGCACGAGTGGAGTATGAATGTTGGATCATGAATAATGCAATAAAGTAAACATGTAGCCACGTATTTGCACGTTTAGGAAAGCAGTAAATACATGAGTTTATAATTTAAAATGATTATAAAGGGATAAAACAAAAAGATATGTCAAATACTTTTGAAGAAGAAATTAAACGCTTAAAGGAATTAAACAAATAATTGCACATAGGGGAGGGGTACAAATTCACAAAAACGATTTGAAAATGGTAAAAGCCTGAAATCTCCAGCAGAGTCGCCATGCTGTCGCGCCCCCTTTTTTCCACCGGGCACTCCTTTCCGGGCCCGAGTTGAAAGGGTTTATGACATTGGTTGAGACAACTCGTTCCTTTTGGGAAAGGGGCTTGAATTTTTTGAAGAGTCGCCACCTAACGATTTTGAGATGCGTTAGGGCACCTAGGGGGTTCATTTATAACTACGTTTGATAACTACAGACAGGGTAAGGGCTTGAAATTATCCTAAGGAGAAGGTGTTTGGCACCCCTCAGGATCCACAAGTGTGGTTCCCGGCCAAATAGCTTTTGTACAATTAGCAAATAAACAAATATGGTTCAAATAATATGGGATTTAAGTCTAAGTACACATAGGTTTAGAAACAGTTAAATGAAAGGCTAGATTTTGAATTATGGTCTAAGCATGTATGACAAGTAAAGATATCCTAAGTTTATTTGTAATATGGATCACATCAATGCAATACCCGGTATGACACTCCTCAAAGAGGGGCTACATGTGGTATTGGCGCACCGGTCATCATATCCATATCTACCCTTTCCCACCCCGTGAAGGTAATTAAAGCGAGTTTTGGTCATGACCTCTATTGCATGCTCTTACCCGCCCCTTCCTATCAGTCCCGGAGGAATTTAGGACTTTATCTTACTAGGGAGGTTCTAGGCAGACCCTCGGGTTTTAAAGGTAAAAATACTAAGGCGACATACAATAAAACAGATAGGACTTCAAATAAAAGGGAGCATGGAAAACACATAGAAGGCTCAGGTACACCTCCACAAATAGTACACATAAACAGCATGACTCATACACAATTAAGGTCCAAATTCGGATCCTAGGCATGGTATCTAAGGGATAACAACATAGTCAGATTTATAACTTAGAGAGGAAGTCCTAATCAGTTTTGCCTACTGGTTTAAACATGCTGACAGTTAAACAACAGTCACAAGAGACAGTTTCAGTTTTTATTATTTAAATTGATTACCTAAGGCTTGCCTAGGCGTGGGTTAAGATACAACAGTTGTTCAGAATTATTAACAGTTTTAAATTGTTATACCTAAGAGCATGTGATTCTAAGTGTCACAGAACATACAGGAATTTATTACCAGTTGTTAGAACAGGGTGAGTGTTTTATGTATCCATAGTTAGATTAAGTGTAATTGAGCGAGTGCGATCCTAGAATATGATATCTAATGCAGAATGATGCATATGCAATTGCTAAAACAGGATTTCTAAACGCACACAAAATCACAGCCTTATGCATAGTTTAGAATAAACATAGGCGGCAGTTTTTTAATGTTGTTTATCTTAGAACAGGTTTTCTCAGTGTGGAACATGGTGGCAACATGAATAACAACTGACATTAACACATTTTTTAGAGCAAGATTTATGAATGTTTTCAGGTCGTGTAAGATGCATATAGGACAGAATCATATTATTTTGCTTCATGTCATTATTTACCTTAGAGGCAGGATTTCTAAGTGATGATGAGATGCTGAAAACAGTATATATGGATCCTATGTAGTATGATATCTAATGCATGTCATGCTTGGCATATGTTGTACCTAAACATGGTTGCTATTGCGCATAGAGAAAGTAAACCTAGGAAAGCATGGTTTCTACCCATGATTATACTACAACATGCATATCACCCTCCCATTTCACTATCCATCCCCAGAGTTGTTTTACAAATAATTATTACAGACCATTGGATATGAATTACATAACTGAAATAGAAGAAAATAAGAAGTTAACTATAGGGAGCTTACAGTATAGGCCCAGATCTCCGTGTCCTCAATGTCATGTATTGTTTCATAACCTTTATCACAATCTGGGTGTGTCAGAGTTCCCTAAGGACCTCAAGGGATCCCGGGCAGTGCTTACACCCAGATTTCATAGCCAAGATAGAGTAAGTGCTGTGTGGAATGGCCAGCCTTAGTGTATCAAAGTTTAGAGGGAGCTCAAGGGTCCCAAAGAAATGCTCACACAAAGGGGGCAGAACTTAAGAGGTCCTAAGAGTAGAGTGAGAGTGCTTGACAAAGTTTGAGAACTTTGAGTAGGAAAACAGTTTTGGAAAAGGGATTTAATTGAAATAGTTTTCATAACAAAAGTTTAACTGATGAAAATAATTTGAAAGAGCATGAACATCAATGTTAGGACCAAAACAAGTCCAGTATCACACAAAAGACCAAGAATAGTCCAACAACCACAAGCAAGGGTAATGGGGTTTGAGGGAAACATACAGAGCATGTGAGGGTAGGCATGTAGCAGGAAGTACACAATCAGAAGTTCCTAAGGATTCAGGGGATTGGGGATACAGTAGGGTATAGGATTAGACTAACATAACAGGACCAAATAGTTTAAGTAGAGTATCCCCTAAGCAAACTAATGTACCAAACATAGGCATGAAGATTCACATAGAACATGTATCAAGCACACAAGGACATGCTGATTAGGACAAATAGAGTATAACTCAACATGTGAATGGAGTTCAGGATTCTAGTTACATGTTGAACAACAAAATAGTAAGTAAAAGCCTATCATAAACACAATGAATTGCAACAGTAATAGAAACATGTTGGTTTGAGAACTGAAATTTGAATTAGGATATACCTGTGAAATGAAGAAAGAAGTAACACAAAGCAGGAAATAGGAGATGCACAGTAGTTATCCTTGGCTTGCAGCCGGCCAACTTAGAGTAATAGCAAGTAGCACAGAAGAGAGAATAGAGAGTTTTTAGTTGTGAGAGAGAGCTATTGAACCAGACTAGTTCGTGTGTCCTTTAATGAGAGAAGAGTATGCATATATATAGTTTTGAAAGCTGAGTGAAAAGTAAGGTAAAAATCAAAATCAATCAACAATTATGGAACTCAGTATCAATCAGAGCGAAATCAGCCCAAGTACTCCCATAATTAAGGGAGTTTATCAAACGGTGAGTAACAAATAAGGAAAAGGACCATATATATCTTAAAGGAATATTCAAACAGTGTAAAATCAGCATAGGTATCCCTTAATTGAGGGGGTTAAATTCAAACGGTTAGTAGGCAAATAACAAATAAGGAAAGTTCTCATGCATATAACATATAAGGAAACAATTTCAACCCAATACAAGTATGCAATTGAGATTAGGTTTAGAAGATTTTAATTAAGGAAATAGCATAAGGATCCGTGTGACAGCATAGTTGACCAAAAATAAGGCAAGGAAATATTTTAAAGGTTGTAAATCAGTAAGGTATTACCATAGGGGATCAGTGAAGGACACCAATCCCAAAGAATCAAGGATTCGACTAAGAACAACATGAATTAAACAAATAATAGGCTAGTAAAAGCATAGCAAAGTAAAGAATCATATAGAATCAGGGATTCAATAATAGCACAAAGTAAATGACTAAAGGGATTAACAAACGAACATGATACAGGCAGAAGAAAACAAAATCAGGAACCCTAATAAGCAAAATAGGGTATAAATCACAGAAAACTTAAAACGTTTATGAAAAACAAGAGTTCATACAGATTAAATGAATATATCAGTCAAAGAGAGACTCAGAATCTAAGAAACCTACGGTTTTCAACATAATAAGTCAAATGAAAGGAAAACTTCGAATAGATCGTTAAAACATAGTAAGAATAATAGAATGATACTAAAAGCAGAAGAAAAAATCATTTTTGAAAGAGGGGTTATGAAACCCTAATTACGAGATGAACAAACGTTAAAAAAAACAAGGTTTTTGAAGGAAACATGTAAAAAACTTCACAATATACACAGATCTTTGACAGATCTAAAAGAATCGAAAAATTTTAAGAGTTAGAGTTTCAGAGAGAACCCAGAAAAGATAAGAAAAACCTCAAAATGTTATCGGTTTTAGTCGAAAAGTCATAGATCTTACTCGAACGGCTGGAGATGGCCGGAAAATGGCATGAAAGGCCATAGGGGGAGTTGAACCGCTCCAGGTTCACCTGAGGACCTCAGGGTAGTGTCAAACAAGCGTGGAGTGAAGCATATGCTAGGAGATGATGAGAGGTCATGGCTTCCGGCGAGGGAGGTGGCCGGAGAAGATGGACAGAGTCCATCGGAGAGGAAGGAGATGAGAAGGTTCTAGAGAGAACAAGAGATAGGAGAGAGGGAGATAGAGAGACGATTGAGCGGGGAAGTGAATGAGGGGGGGTAGTCGTCTAGGACTAATTAAGGTAAGGATAATTTTGGGTCGTTGATCAATTTTCCATGATTCAATCAAATGCTAGGTCGGGTAGGCTTTAGAGATTTGGGCTTGGGTATCGGCTAGATTAATTGGGTTAGGACCAGGTTTGATTTAGGCTAGAATTTAAATAAAGAATGGCTATTTGTTAAATGCCCATTAAAATTAGATAAATAATTAATAAAAATAGCTAATAACTACATAAAATGAAATTAAGGCTAAATAGGTGAAATTGAGGTAATTAACTAGTGTTTAAAATACAAAATGACTAATTATTGAGTTAAAATAGCATAAAATGTATAATTAGGCTATAATTCCAAGGTTGTTGTAATTATAGCCAAATAGTGCCAAATTGACTAATTTGTGAAATAATTAAATCCTAATATAATTAAAATGTTATATTAAGCTAAGAAATATTTTGAAATCCTTTGCAATGCAATTTATGATTAATTATTGGATATAAAAGTACTGGATAAATTAGAAATAAATTGATAAGAATATGGGAAAATTTCCATTGTTATAAAAACTGATTTTGAAGGTATATATGCAAAAAAAAATTAAATAATTTGAGGAAAAATTGGGTATCAACAATCGCCATACAAGTTGGTATTTGGGAAAGCGTGTCACTTATCGGTGGAGTTGGAGCATAGAGCTTGGTGGGCGCTGAAACAACTGAATCTGGATATGGAAGTTATGGGAACAAGTAAAGTCACGGAGTTGCACGATCTTGATGAGTTCCGCTATCATGCTTTTGAGAGCACAAGATTGTACAAGGAGAGAATGAAGATGATACATGATAAAAACATTATTGAGCGGAATTTTAAAGCCGGAGATACGGTATTGCTATACAACTCAAGACTAAGGTTATTTCCGGGCATACTAAAGTCGCGATGGTCAGGGCCATTTCGTGTGGTTGAAGTTCACCCCACTGGTGTTGTAGAGATTGCCGCAGAAAATGTCTCTCGCGCGTTCAGAGTCAACGGGCACAGATTAAAACATTATGTGGGCATGGATGAAGTCATGACCCAAAATCCTAAATCAGGTCGTGATGGAGCCCGACACCGAAGTCGGGCAAGCCAACATCAATATACTGGTGAGTTTCATTTAATTTACCAAAAGCATTTTCGTCACTTACTAAATTCAGATTTAAGGCATTAAGCAAAATAGATACTTAGGCAATATTAACCAAAATTAGCCATGATAGTCAGAATTTATATTTATAGCCCTTTAATGTAATGTCTACTACGTGTGTGCCAGGAACTAGTGTCACAAGTTTACAGGCGTCTAGTAGAATGAGAACCCAAAAGAATACAAGTCTGCCCTTGTGTTTTAGGAAAACATATAGACAGATAAAATCAAAAGAAAGAAAACTCCAAGGTGCTGCTGGAAGTCGTCAGGGAAAGCAGCTCACCGAGAAGTCTAAACCAAGTGTGAGTCAGGGACGAGCTACGGACTGATACCCAGGTGCACCTGCCTCAGGACATGTACAATTAAGTACAGAAGCGTAGCATGAGTACATATATAATATGTACCCAGTGAGTATCCCGTCTAATCTCGAAGAAGTAGTGACGAGAAGTCGACGTGATACTTACTAGGGTAAAAATTATATAGTTTAAATGTAAGGCTAAGCAGGAATAGCAGTCATGAATAATAATGAAGACACGAGCATCAAATAACATTTACATCTACCTTTACATGTCAAGTTCTCTAGCATACAGTTTACTTAGTTTTCCTTTTCCATGATATTCAACAGACACACATTCACATAACACCCAAACAATTTACAAACATATGATATGCAGTGAACGTACGGCCGATACGATGCGAAAATAAATGTGCACTGCCGAAGGGTCGAACGGCTCGAACCATTGATGCATTTATTACACCGCTCGCGAATCGAACATGCGACGCGGTTGACATAGTAGTAGGGAAACCCGCTCGCGAATCATACGTGTGACGCGGGTACCCATATACATACACATAATTAACAGAATATCAGGAATTAGTAGAGGATATACTTACAGGAAAAGAATTCAATAATAATAATTTCAGAATGTAACCTCCTAGATATTCATTTAATAGTTCAAGGATATTCGGCAATCTAAATTAACATCTAAGATTATAGATACGGCACATAGAGCATGCTTGGGAATTCTAAAACTACCCGACATAACATAATAGTAGCTACGCACGGACTCTCGTCACTTCGTGCGTGCGTAGCCCCCGAAATTAAAGACATGCAATCATTTATATTTACCTATGGGGACACATCCCTCTTACAATGTTAGAAAAGAGACTCACCTCGTGTCAAGTCTACCTTAAGGATCAAGAACGCGCCCAAAACTCCAAATTCGTCTCCCAAGGACCCGAAACTAATCAAATATTGCATAAATAAATCAATCTATACTCGAAAGTATGAAATTCCTCTATTAAAATGATTGTTTCAACCTAAATTGAAACATCCCAAAATACACCCCCGGGCCCACATGCTCGGATTCCGAAAACTGTCGAAGGAAAAACTCACCCATAGCCTAAGGATCAACATTATATAGTTTTCGTATGATTTCATAACTAATTCTTTGGTAATTCTCTCATTTTCATAAAAACCTAGGTTTTCACTCTAACCCATGATTCCTCCTAATTAAGGTGTTAATCTACCTAAGAATTCAAGTATTAAACTAAGTTTAGGGTAGGAATTACTTACCTTACAGTAGCTAGGTCATTTGTCTCTTTTGCATGCTCTAAAATCGCCCAAGGATGAAGTGAAATGATCAAAAATAGTGAACTCCGGTATTTTAAAACAACCTCGCTGCCTACAGGTTTTCCGCACCTGCGGCTCCGCTTCTGCGAAAAGGAATCCGCACCTGCGGAAATAGGCAACCTCACCTGGGGGTCACATCTGCGAGGCTGGGACCATAGAAGCGGTATCGCACCTGCGACTAGGCCTCCGCAGGTGCGGTTGCACCAGATATGGTGCACCATAAGTCATTTGTTGCTGGTTTTTGCCTCGCTCGATGCTCGAACGGCATCTGGGCCCACCTGAGATCCCGTCCAATTATACCAACAAGTCCTAAATCATAATACAGACTCGCTCGAGCCATCGGAACGTCCGAAACAACGCTAAATCTAAAAATCACACCCCAAAACCTATTGGATCAAACTTAAGAACTTCAAGTTATAGAATTTGCTAACAATGCGCCGAACCTACCTATACTACTCGGATGACACCAAATTTTGTGAGCAAGTCATAAATGACATAACGGAACTATTCTCAGTCTCGGAATTCCATTTGGATCTCGATAACACAAAGACATGTTCCAAACCTTAATTTGAACTTAAGAAAACTCTAATTTCACTATTTGGCGCCAAAACGCTCCCGGGTCATCAAAAACCCGTTCCGAACATACGCCCAAGTCCAAAATCATCATACGAACCTACCGGAATCATCGAATCTCGATTCGGAGGTCGTTTACTAAAAATATTGACCAAAGTCAAATTTGGCCTTTAAGGCCAACCTTAAGGAACCAATTGTTCCTATACCACTCCAAACTCCTCCAAATCCCGAACCACCCGTCCCACAAGTCATAAATCAGTAAAAGAAACTACGGAAAGTCTCATTTAGGGGAACGGGGTCCTATAACGTGAAACGATCGGTCGGGTCGTCACATTCTCCACCTCTTAAATAAATGTTCGTCCTCGAACGGTTCTAGAATCATACCTGAAGTGCTGAATAGGTGTGGATATCTTCTCTGCATGTCCTCCTCGGACTCCCCCCCTCGACTGGTTGGCCCCTCCACTGGACCTTTATGGCGAAAACCCTTTTGGACCTCAACTGGCGATCCTGCATGTCAACAATAGCAACTGGCTCCTCCTCGTAGCCCAACTTCTCATCTAACTGAATGGTGCTAAAATCTATCACGTGAGAGAAGTAAGTGGTATCCCCGGAGCATGGACACATGAAAGACCAGATGAACTCCTGATAAACTGGGAGTTAAAGCAAGCTCATAAGCAACCTCTCCAACTCGCCTCAACACCTCGAATGGACTTATAAACCTCGGGCTCAACTTGCCCTTCTTCCAAAATCTCACAATACCCTTCATCGGCAACACTTTCAACAGAACATTCTCTCCCTCCATAAATGATACATCACGCACCTTCTGATCTGCGTAACGCTTCTGTCTGGACTGTGATGTGCGAAGCCTTTCCTGAATCAGCTTCACTTTCTCCAAAGCATCCTTCACCAGGTCGGTGCCATATAACTTAGCCTCGCCAGGCTCATACCACCCGATAGGAGAACGACATCGCCGGCCTCAAATGGAGCCATCTCAATGCTGGACTGATAATATTGTTATAAGCAAACTCGGCCAAAGGCAAGAACTAGTCCCACTGACCTCCAAAGTCAATCACACATGCCCTGAGCATGTCCTCCAATATCTAAACTGTCCGCTCCGACTGCCTATTAGTGTGAGGGTGAAATGTTATGATGAGCTCTAATCGGGTGCCTAACTCACTCTGCAATGCTCTCCATAAGTGCGAGGTAAACTGAGAACCTCGATCTGATATAATGGACATAGGCACACTGTGAAACCGAACTATCTCCTGAAGGTAGATCTAGGACAACCTCTCTGAAGTGTAAGTAGTAGCTACTGGAATGAAATGTGCCAACTTGGTCAACCTGTCCACAATGACCTAAACCGCATCAACCTTCCGTAAAGTCTGAGGCAATCCAACTACGAAATCCATAGTGATGGGCTCCCATTTCCACTCAGGTATAGGCATCTACTGAAGTAGGCCTCCTGGCCTCTGGTGCTCATACTTAACCTGTTGGCAATTTAGGCATCTAGCCACATACTCCACTATGTCTTTCTTCATTCGCCTCCACCAGAAATGTTGCTTCAAGTCACGATACATCTTCGTAGCACCAGGATGGATAGAATACCGTGAACTGTGATCCTCCTCTAGAATCCTCTCCTTCAGGCCATCAACATTAGGGACACATAAGTGACCCTGAAGCCTCAGAACACCATCCTCACCGATGGAAACCACCTTGGAACCACCATGCATTACTGTCTCCCGGAGAGCCACCAAGTGATGATCATCACAATGTCGAGCCCTGATCTCCCCCAATAATGAAGACTGAGCAACCACACGTGCAAGAACTCGGCGAGGCTCTGAAGGTCCAACCTCACCAAGCGATTAGCCAAGGGCTGAATGTCCAAAGCTAGAGGTCTCTCCTCCAATGAAATATAAGCCAATCTACCCATACTCTCTGCCTTCCTGCTTAAGGCATCTGCTACCACATTTGCCTTGCCCGGATGATAAAGAATGGTGATGTCATAATCCTTCAGCAACTCAAGCCACTTGCGCTGCCTCAAATTGGGATCCCTCTGTTTCAACAAGTGTTGCAAGCTGCGGTGGTATGTATAAACCTAAAAGGACATCCCATACAAATAGTGCCCCCAAATCTTAATAGCATGAACAGTCGCCGCCAACTCCAAATCGTGCACAGGATAACTTTTCTCATGAACCTTCAGCTGACGTGAAGCATATGCAATAACTCTCCCCTCCTGCATCAACACACATCCCAAACCAATGCGCGAAGCGTCATAATAAACTATATGCATCCCAGAATCGGAAGGCAATACTAGAACTGGTGCTGAAGTCAATGTTTTCTTGAGCTTCTAAAAGCTCGCCTCACACTCGTCGGACCATCGGAACGGGGCATTCATCTGAGTCAATCTATTCGGAGGAGCTGCAATGGATGAAAAACCCTCCACAAATCGGCGATAATAACCTGCTAGACCCAAGAAGCTCTTGATCTCCGTAGCTGAAGTAGGGTGTGGCCACCCAAGAACGCCAAAGAATCCAACCAAAACTCACACTTGGAGAACCTAGCATACAGCTTATGTTCTCGTAAAGTCTGGAGGACAACTCTCAAATGATGCTCGTGCTCCCCTAGACTACGTGAGTAAATCAGAATGTCATCAATAAATACAATGACAAAAGAATCAATATGAGGCCTGAACACCCTGTTCATCAAGTCCATAAATGCTACTGGGGTATTAGTCAAGCCAAAGGACATCACCAGGAACTCATAATGACCATATCTCGTACGAAAGGCAGTCTTTAGAACATCCGAGTCCCGAATCTTTAGTTGATGGTACCCCGATCTCAAGTCAATCTTAGAAAACACACGTGCACCCTGCAACTGGTCAAACAAATCATCGATACGCGGCAACACGTACCTGTTCTTGATGGTGACCTTGTTCAGCTGGCGGTAATCAATACACATCCGCATAGTCACATCCTTCTTCTTCACAAATAGAACTGGAGCACCCCCAAGGCGATACGCTCGGTCTGATAAACCCCTTAGCCAACAACTCCTCAAGTTGTTCTTTCAATTCCTTCGGAGCCATACGGTATGGGGGAATAGATATAGGTTGGGTTCCTGGAGCTAAGTCAATGCAGAAATCAATGTCACGATCCGGCGGCATGCCTGGAAGGTCCGAAGGGAATACATCCACAAACTCTCAAACTACTGGCATTGAATAAATCATCGGAGACTAAGCGGTGGTGTACCGCACATAAGCAAGATAAGCTAAACAAGCCTTCTCGACCATATGTCGAGCCTTTAGGAAAGAAATAACCCGACTAGCTGCACTAACTGAGGAACCTCTCCACTCTAATCTTGGCAACTCGGGCATGGCTAGAGTAACAGTCTTGGCATGGAAATCTAGAACAACATGATAAGGAGATACATAATCCATGCCCAGGATGACCTCAAAATCAACCATATCAAGCAACAGGAGGTCCGCTCTAGTCTCGAACCCACAAAATGTAACCACACAGGACCGATAAATCTGGTCCACAACCAAAACATCGCCCACAATAGTGGACACCTAAACAGGAGTACCCAAAGACTCACAAGGAATATCCAGGAAATGTGTCTGGTGGATCTTATCTATAGTTAGGGGGAAATACATACCAAAAGGTTCGAAGAAGGGCAAACAAGGCTGATACATATGAATAAGTGGATCCTGGATCAAATAATACCGATGCATCTCTATCGCATACTAAATGTAACGACTCGACCGGTCGTTTCGAGATCTAGCGCGTCGTTTAGTGGTTGGAAGTCATGAACAGCTTCATTTCAGGTATTGTGACTTATGCGTATGGTCGGAGTTGGAATTCAGGAATTTCGGAGTTAGATTGGAAGGAACATTCTCATTTCAGTAGTCTTAAGTTGGAGAAATTGATTAAGATTGGAATTTTGAGCAAACGACCTCGGAATCAGGATTCGAAGGCTCTAGCAGGTTCGTATGATGATTTTGGACTTTGGCGTATGTCCGGATCGGGTTTTGGATAACCCGGGAGCGTTTCGGCGTATATTGTGGAAATTAACATTTTAGAAGAAATCTCCTAAGTTTGGGTTGGAAGGAATTTCAGAGATATTGATGTCTATTTGGGATTCCGAGTCTGGGAAAAGCTTCATATGGTAATTCTGGAGTTGGGAGCGCGATCGGAAATGAATTCAGATGTCCGTAGGTTAATTTGAAGTCATTTGGCTAAAGTTAGAAATTTGAAGGTTTTTGAAGAATTCGACCAGAAGTGGAAATTTTGATATCGGGGTCAGAATGCGATTCCAAAAGTTGGAGCAGGTCAGAAATGTTGAATATGACTTGTGTGCAAATTTTGGGGTCAATCGGGTGTGTTTTCGTGGTGGTTCCGGGTTACTTCCAAGTGTTTTGTGTTGTTGTTTTTCTGGTGTTCTGAGAGTTCAGTGCGATCGCGGCCATGCTTGTGCGATCATGGAGTAGAATTTTTGGGAGCTGGGATATGGCCTATGCGATCGCAGGAGGTGCAATGCGATCACGAAGAAGGCTGGAGGTTGGCTTGTGCGATCGCAGGTGTTGTTGTGTGATCGCACAAGGGTGCGCTTGGAGTTGGGGCTTGGCTTGTGCGACTGCAAGGCTTGAGATGCGATCGCGGAGTGAGCTGGAGAGTTGACTGTGCGATCTCAGTCATGTTTGTGTGATCGCATAGGTGTTAGTTCTGGGCAGTGTTTAATTTAAGACGGGTTTTTGGCATTTTTTCTCTCATTTTCAATTGCTATGGGCGATTTTGGAGGATTTTCAAAGGTGTATTTTCTTCAAGCATCAAGAGGTAAGATGTTTCTACTTATTTCCAAGTCAAATACAAGATTATTACATGAATTATATATGAGAAATTGAGGAAAATTTGGGAATTTTTGANTGTATATTTGAACTAGTAAAGCTATGGGTAGAGTTTATCTTCGAGAAATTTCGGAATCCGGGCACGTGGGCCCGAGGGCATTTTGGTCAATTCATTGAGCGGAGTTGGAAAATTATATAATTTGAATTTGTTACAAGTATTAGAGTGAATTTTCATTGCTTTGTCCGTTAATTGGTATTTTTTGGGCGTTGTGCATCAAATTGGAGCCGTCGGGAGGGTTTGGAAGCCGGTTAGGAAGTTTCGGAGCGAGGTAAGTCTCCTTTCTAACTTTGTGAGGGGGAATCGTCCCCCTAGGTGAACTAAATGAATACATATTCCATTACTTGCGGGGTCTACGTACGCACGAGGTGACGGGAGTCCGTACGTAGCTACTTTTATGCCATGTCCGGGTAGTCTAGGACCCACTAGCATGCCTTAATTGTTGTACCTGAGATTTCATCAATGATATTAGCCTAGTGATATTATCGAGTTAATAATTGAATACTTAGGACGGTCAGAGCCTATTTTCCTTAATCACTTGAGAAGAAAACGGATCCTTCCTTGTATAATTGTGTTCCGGATGAATCGGTAATACTTAGAACCGTATTGAACTTGATAAATGAATTCCCAGAAATGACTTCAATACTATCTTCATGCTCACCTAAAGAGAATTTTACCACTTTCCTGAGGAAAACAAAACTGCTTTCTTGATAAAAATACGGATTTATTATGTGGATTTGTGTACATATGAGCACCTG
>ML258638.1:7815-50272 GCA_005239495.1 Nicotiana undulata | reverse complement strand
TCACAACATAAAGTCCATCTTTCCTCTTTTAACGTTTTAACATTAGATCTTACCAAATCATACATACTAAGTACAACCTTCCCGATACGGGACCATGATTACGAGTAAGTACAACAACTACCCAAAATATATTTACAACCCACATAATGTCTACGGAGCCTCTAAGAGTACGAGGAAGGATATATAGACTTGCCGGCAACAAGGCCCCGACTATACCTCAAAAGAATGACATATACAAAATGAGTCAACATGAAGTACACACAACCCCGAGAGGAAGTGGGGCTCACCAGAACTACTGAAAAGATGGAGGAAGGCACCACTATCGGCGATCAGCGCTACCTGCTACAAAACTACCTACATCCATTTAAAAGATGTAGCACCCCCAAAAAAAGAGACGTTAGTACCATTGAATAGTACTAGTATGTATGAACAAACCTACTCTAGATAGGATAAACATCAACAGTCAAACTCAAGTAGAGGCATCATACAACAATGCACCGAAGCAAGGGAAAAAAACACAAACAAGAATTTCCACATCCCTCATCCCGTTTTGCCATCTTTTGGGTTATGTTCTTTTAAGTTTCATCTTGTTATTATTATTACTGATTCACCATGTCGTTGTCACACGGAGTACGATCTCTGCTCGATTGGCTAAACCATCCTAAGTGAGGTCCGAATATCATCACATCTCATATCACCACCGTGGCTTGTTCACACGGAGTCTGATCTCTGCCTGAATCGGCTAGTCTAACACCGTGTCATGTGCATTGCACACAGAGTCCGATATCTGCCCGATCGGCTAGGCCATCTCAACTGAAATAGTGAGGACAATAATCATCATCATATCACAATATCAAGTCATCCATGTGTACGACATGGAGTCCGACCCCAACCCGATCGGATATGCCATCTCACCCCTAGGACATTCTCCTGTCGATTCATAGATATTTTAGGTCTCTTTTATCATTTTTAACCTTTTTGATCCCCAACACATATCATTCTTTGATTCATCTTTCATATCATTAGAATCCTTTGATTCATATTTCACAACAATTCATCCTTTAAATCCATATTCCATAACAATCCAATTCATTGTTTCATGTTTCATATCAATTCAACCTCTTGATTCGTATTTCATATCATTACCATACCTTTATTCATACTCCATATCAATCCATCCTTTCACATTTTACCACAACCATCACATAATAGGATCACACACATAGTAAAAAGGGAACATGATGATCACAATTTATACACTCCAATAACATAGCAACATGGTAGTAGCATGGAACAATACAGAAGCAAGAATTTCTCAATTAGGCACTTAGAACACATAAATTCCATAGATGATCAACGAGAGAGTCCTACCCGGAAAGTGACACAACGGGTTTATCCTATGAGGATTAGAGTTAGACATACATACCTCGAATTGGGATTTCTCCTTAATTTCTATCTCAAATCACCGGACCTTCTAGCGCCTTCAATCTAATTTACAATGTGTCACATTTAAACCTAGGATTAGTAATCATTAATATGACTTGGACTCATTTGGGTATTTTATCAAACGCTATGTGTTCCTTTTGATTTCATAACCCCTTTTTGTGGAAGATTACTCTAACCTACTTCCCTTTACTAGATTATGGTAAATTAATCACATGCATGCAAGGTTTTTAACTTTCATCTTCAAGAACTAACCTATGTGTGTCCTATTTTAACTAGAATATGGGAATTAAGAGAAAATAGGGTGGAAACTTACCTCTTATGGTGAAGAAGATGACAACTACTCGATTAATTCCAGGCCTGAGTAGAGATGGAGGATCAATTTGGTGGAGATGGTGACTTTCTCTCACTAGAATCCACTCTCACTTATCTCTATTTTAATCAGATAGTCGTTAAAAATGAAGGGGATGGGTGTTTGATTAAGTTGGGGGTCGGGTTTTAAAATTAGAAATTAGAAGCCCTGATGCAGGTATGCGGTCAGGAATGCGATCGCATTCCTGCTATGCGGTCCGCAGACCTGTCGCATAAGTGGTCCTCAATGGGGCCAAAAAGAGAAGCAGACTGCCCAGGTATGCGGCAGCTATGCGATCCGCATACCTGTTATGCGATCGCATAGTGCGCCGCGTAACTCCCTCCTAAAAAATATAGGTGCATGACTGCGACAACTATGCGGCCCGCATTTATGAAATGCGATCGCATTATGGGCCGCATAGCTGTCCTCAAAATGGACATCAAACTGTCCAGGTATGCGACCACTATGCGGTCCGCATACATGATCTGCGATCGCATAGTGGACCGCAGATCCGCGCAATTATAGAAAATTCTATCTTTTAATTCATGGGGTACTTTTCACTCCAAAGGGGTCCGTTTTAAGAATTTCTACAGTTATATCAACATGGGGACCTATGCAGGCATCAATTTTAGTTAGAAATTTTACGGGTCTTTACAATAGTGACACTCCTCTAGGAAACCCTGGGCACCATCTGTCTCCCATCCACTGAAATATAGGAGGGTGGTACTTCCTTTACCTCTCAAGTCCAAGGTATTCTTCCTCCGATGCTGCTGCCCTAACCACGTGCTGAACTGAAACCACATGTCGTGCTACCATGACGACTGGAACCTGACCAACATGATCTCACTGCTATGGAGTGTAGACGGTGGGAGTCTGAACTCCTCCCCTGATCCGTGGAATAGCCGGTGGACTAGAATCAATCCCGCTTGAGTCAATGTACCAATTATACTCAAAACTATGCCCAGGCCTCCTGAAGTCCGAGGTAGCAACATGAACCCCCAGTACCTGTCCCCCTACTGGAACTACTGCGACTTCTCAACGGATGCTCTGGTAGGCATCTCAATTGCGGTACGTGCTCCTCATCGGCCTCTGTCTCTGACTCTTGCGACATTTGCTTCGGTGTAACATCATCAGGAGCCGCAATTCGTGTCCTCACCATCGGTGAGAGAATGAAACGATGATTTCAAACTTCAAGATCAATGAACTCACACGATAGGAATGAAGGAAGTGAAATTGTCCTAATAGTTCCGTAGCCTCTCGAAGATAAGTACATACGTCTCCGTACCGATCCGTAAGACTCTACTAAACTCGCTTATGACTCGTAGCACCTATGAACCTAGAGCTTTGATACCAACTTGTCAGAACCCAAATTTCCCTCCGTTGGGTATCGTGATGACACCTAGTATTAGGGACTAGGTAAGCCTAACATTTAGAGAATAACGACAATAATAAAAGAAATCTAACAGTCTCGATATAGAAATTTTGACAGAATTAGAATGTTGCCAAAACTGGTAATACAAGTCATAAGCTTTACGAGATTTTTCTACAACACCTAATACAACTGTTTAGAAATAAGGGAGTACAGTTGAATAAAAACAAGAAGGTGACTCCGAAGCCTGCGAACGCAACAGCATGTTTACCTTGAGTCTCCTCGACAACCATCCGCGCAACTACTAACTATAAAAATACTTGGATCTGCACACAAAAATACGTAGAAGTGTAGTATGATCACACCACAGTGGTGCCCAGTAAGTATCAAGACTAGCCTCGGTGAAGTAGTGATGAGGACTAGTCAAGACACCACTGGTCTAATAAATAAAACAGAGATGAGTATAGAAATGATCGAAAATAACATCTATCTAAAGACTTCGCGATATAATTAACAACAATGACAGAATAATGCGGAAGGAATTTCAAAAATCAATCAACGGAACAACATAATAATACACAGAAAGGTGGACAGCAAACACAAGCCAACCGGAAGAAAACTACAACACAATAGAAACACTGGTAACTCAAAAATGCGTCAGTTCGTTCACATCGGGCCTTAGGCAATAAACTTAATAAGCTGGTGAAAACTTTTAAACAACATTTTATATTGAAAACTCTGAAGATATAATCATTTCAGTATGGAAAGATCCCCTTTGAAACAAACTTTCTCCGAAGGTGTATATATATATATATCTTTAAAAAGAGAAATCTTTAAAACATAGTTCTTTCAAGATACATGATTTTTAAATATACTTTCCCAATAAATTACTTTCAAATATCATTTTCTGCAAGACAATTTCTTTTCAAATATACTTTTGAAATATAACTTTCAATCATAATCTCCACAAGATAAATCTACCGGAAACTCAGTCCGTAACTCAGAATTTGTCATGCAGTACAAGGGGAAAGCTCCCGGAATCTTGTCCGTAGTCCCAATTTAAATATGCAATGCAGTACAGGGGGAAAGCTCCCGGAATCTCGTACGTAGTCCCAATTTAAATATGCAATGCAGTACAGGGGGAAAGCTCTCGGAATCTCGTCCGTAGTCCCAATTTAAATATGCAATGCAGTACAGGGGGAAAGCTCCCAGAATCTCGTCTGTAGTCCCAATTTAAATATGCAATGTAGCCACTAAATAAAACAACCAGAATGCGATAGAAACATCATACATTGCCACAACAGGCGCAAAAGCGACAAAGACAGAATGCACGATGCGATGAGCAAATCAATACAGAGACTTGAATCACAAGAATAGTAAAAACTCACTCATAAGAAGAAGCCACTGAAAGGAATGCCAAGCACAAAGAGAAACAACATAACGAGGGGAAAATCAGATAATTATAGCAACGATTCTATATTTCAAGTTCACAACTAAAGAAGCCAAATCATCCCATCAAGGGAAGCAACTATAACCAATCTCACTTAGACAATTAGCTTCACAGACTAAACTCAGCTTGAACAATGCTCAGTCATAGGCAACACCAAGGAAATACCATCGACATGGACGATTATCAACTACACCTAAGTATCACTTAAGGGAAAATCATAGAAATCACAATGTACGACTCACGGGCATGCTTGACACCAAAGTATAGATATTCAGATTACTGCTAAACAATTTTAAGGCGAGATTATACTAGTTTTAGTCAAATAGGCAGTGTATGGAGGAAGCTATAGCATAACGGTAGGAAAGGCAAAGTCTTCATTTAAGTCAATTAAGATCAAATAAGAAACAAAGGAACACTAAGCAAGAAATTTCTAATTCGGGCAGGAAAGTATGAAACTAGCAACTAGGAACGCAGCTATAACAATTACAATTCATACACATGAATATAAGGACCTAAAAATCCTAAAAGGCCAACCTATTTGCAAATAAGTCCGAGTACACATTCGTCACCTCGCGTACACGGGCTACAATCAACATAAGCTTGTAAAACTAAAATATTTCTTCCAATTCGACTCCGGATTATCCGGTAACTTAATCCAACCACACACACAGGTCGATATACACAATGTGAAGCTGTTCAAGACCTTACGCCAGCGAACAAAGCTTAAATTCTCAAAACAACCGGCCGGGTCGTTACAGTTCCTCAGGGTGACCCAAATGTTATCGACCTACCCAAGGAGCTACTTGATCATGGGCAAGCCATTGTTGAGTTGATAACCACCATGAACCAACTGGCCAAGGCTCAACTTCAACAGGTTCAAGGGCCAAAACAGGTGAATGTTATGGAAGGGGTGAACATGATGGTTGTTGATACCCAATTTTCCCTCAAAATATTTTTTAATTGCATATATAACCTCAAAATCATGCATTAATAGCAATTGGTATTTTTCCATAATTTCCCTATATTTTTAATAACTTATTTTAATTTTTCTAGCATTCTATTTTCAATAAATAATTACAAAATTGCATTATAAACGATTTCAAAAAGCACTTCTTGATTTAATGTATTATTTTTGGTCTTATCAAGGCCAAATTATTTCACAATTAGCCGAATTGGCACCTTTTGGCTATAATAGCAATAACTTGGCAATTATAGCCCAATCATATGATTTTATACTATTTTTATCCAGTAATTAACCATTTGTATTTTAAAATACTAAGTAATAATTTTCATTTATTTTTAAGCATGAATTTCATTTTTACACAATTATTAGCTATCCTTATAAATTGTTTTATCTAATTTAATTAGGTATTTAACATCTAGCCACTTATATTTCAATTTTAGCCTTATTAGTACCTGATCCCAACCCAATTAAAATAACCTAACGACTACCCTTCCCCCCTTATCATTTTCACTCCCTCACTCCGCCGTTACATCTCTCTCAACTTCCTCTGCTAACCTAAGCCCTTCTCCGACCGTTGCCTTGCCGGAAACCATGGTGGTTTCACCACCCCCAGCCTCATGGCTCCCTCCTTAAACGGGTATCACTGCTCTGAGGTCTTCAAGTGAACCAAAGGCGGCTCCATCATCTCCCATGATCTCTCATGCCATTCTACGGCTATCCATGGTCGTTCGAGTAAGATCTTACCATCTCCGGTTGAAACCAGTGATATTTGAGTTATTTCTCCTTCTCTCTGGGTTCTCTCTTTGAAACCCTAACTTCTAAACTCTCGATTCTTCTAAAGCTGTAACAGATCTGTACATATTAAGAGTTCCTTTGATGTTTTCCCTAAAGATTTTCCTTTTTCCCTAAACGGTTCTTCATTTTTCAAACTAGGGTTCTTAAACACTTTTCGAAACAAGTTTTCCTTTCTGATTTCTTGCATTATCGTATGATTTTCATCATGTTTATCATTATTTAAACCTTTTCCCTTTTGGTATGGTTTATTTTGCTAAAAACCCTACGTTTTCGATTTTAACCCTAGATTCTAAGCGTATCTTTGATGATACGTTTGTTAAATCTGTAGGTGTGCTTGATTTTCATGAGCCTCTTGAATTTCTATGGTTTTACCCTAATTTTTGCTCATTAGGCCTGCTGATTCTTTGTTTTCTGCTTATACTGTGCTGGTTCTATTAGTCCCTCTAATCGTTACTATTTTTCTAAGAGATTCTTGCTATAACGATCATTAGGGTTTTTTTTATTCTTGTTCTGTCGATTATACCATGTTTATTCTGCGAAGTCCTTTAATTATTTGCTATGTGCTATGTGAATTCCTAATTTTGTGTGATTAGGGTTTTTGATTTTTGCCTAATATGTGTCTATTCCGCTTAAATTAGTACTATTTGGTATGTGAATCTTTGATGGATCCTTCACTGATTTCTGTGATATTCTCTACTGATTTTAACCCTTAAGGTATTTCCTTACCTTATGCTATGGTCGACCAGGCTGTTCAACTGATTCCTAAGTCTTTCCTTAATTGGAATATTCTGAACATAGCCCCTATTACATGTCTTATACTTTTACTATGCTGAAATTGTTTCCTTATGTGTCACATTCAGCCTCATATGGTATCTTTCCTTATTGATCACATGTATCATAGTTTTACTATGCTGAAATTGTTTCCTTATGTGTCACATTCAGCCTCATATGGTATCTTTCCTTATTGATCACATGTATCATAGTTTTACTATGCTGAAATTATTTCCTTTTGTGCCTCATATGGTATCTTTCAGTATTAATTATATGTCTATTACCGTTTGAAATTTAGCCCCTTAATTAGGGGAAACAGTTAAACTGATTTGTGTTGATTGATTCTGATTCCCTAATTACTGCTTGACTATGGACTCTTACCTTATTTCTGCCTATTTCAAAACTATATATACCATGCTCTTTCATTAAGCAAACACACGAACACACACTGTTCAGAACTCTCTTACACCCAAATACTCTCTCTTCTGCTCACTTTCTAGTTACTTGCTATTATCAGCCGGCTGCAAGCCAAGGCTGGTCATTCTAATCTATTGCTCTTTATTCTGTGCTTGTTATCTCCTATACTGGTATGTCCTAATTTCAGTTTAAGTCACAAAACAACATATTTATTTTACTACTGCAATTTAGTCACTTTCTAGTCTGCTTTTACTTATGGTTCTGTTGTTCAACCTGCAATTAACATGTTTACTTTACTGCTTACTAGCATGATTATTAATATGTCCCCCTCCCTTAGACTCAACTTTATCCCTTTTGCATACCTCAATGTGATTCTGCACTTGTGTGGTAAAACCTTTCTGTGATTACTAGGTTCTGTGATACATCCTTAACCCCCCAAATCCCTGGAGATTTCTTTGATCCTGAACTTATGTGTAAATCTGTCTACTGTGTTCCTACCCCTATATGCTTCATACTTGTCCCCAATCCCTCATCTCCCTGCTTGTGATTGCTGAATTTGTTTAATTCCTGTTTCTTGTTCTATGTGTGTGCTGTTTTGATTCTGAAATTGGTATGTTGTTTATTCTGATTACCCTACTCTTTCTCCAACTGTTTTCACTGAGTAAACTCCTCTATTGTTTTGCAAAACTTATTTTTAAACAAGCCTTATTGCAGAAACTGTTTTCATACTCAATCTTTTTTTTTTTCAAAACTATGTCAAGCACTCTCACTCTACTCTTAGATACTTAGGTTCTGCCCCTCTAATGTGGGACTGCTTTGGGATCCCTATGAGGTCCCTCTAAACTCTGATGCATTAGAGATGGCCCTTCCACACTACCCTTACTCAATTATGGTTATGAAAAATCTGGGTGTGAGCACTGCCCGGGATCACTTGAGGTCCTTAGGGAACTCTGACATACCCGGATTATGTGAAAGGCTATGAAACACTGTTTGGTACTGAGAATTCTAGAGATCTGGGCCTACTGGTAGGCTCCCTATAGTTTAACTTCTTATTTTTATTATTCCCTTATGTAATTCATGCAATGGTCATTAATAACTTATTTGTAAACAACTATTGGGGATGGATAGTGAAAAAGGGAGGGGTAACTATGCATGTTGTAGATACAAAAGGGTAGAAACCATGCTATTAGGTTTATATTCCCTATTTGCGCAATAGAACTCATGTTTAGGACTAACATGTGAAAAGCATATCATGCATTAGTGATCATTCTCTTTAGGCATTTCAGTACTATCGTTTATCACTTAGACATATTGTTCTAGGATAAACACATTAATATGAATCGTTATTCATGCAATCATGCCTCATAATTCTATAACCACGCTGTTCACTTAGAAATCCTGTTCTAGGATAAACAACACTAAAATAAATTGTCACTTGTGTACATTCTGAAACCATGCCTAATGCTGTAACTATTGTGCATTTAGAAATCCTGCCTAGGAATTCTACATCATTATGCATCCCTTTGTGCATTAGATATCATGTCTTAGGATTTCATTCACACTCACTTAATTACACCTAGTTTAACTGCTGGTGCATGAAAAAAGTCATAAAACAGTTCTACTCTATTTCTAAACAACTGACAATAATCTTGTATGTTTGCCACACCTAGAAAAACATGATTAGGTAACACCATTTACAACAACTCTTTTCACTAATTCTAATGCTATTATACATTGTACCACGACTAGGAAAGCCTTAGGTGATTAAATTGTTAAAATTGGAAATCTGTCTCTTGTGTATGCTGCTTAATGCTTAACATGTCTAAAATCATTAGGCAAACTAATTAGGGTCCGCTTCTGAGTTTATAAGAATGAATCTGCATTTTCTTATGTTCTGATACTCACCTGGACACCATGTCTTAGGATACTGCTTAACAATACTGCCCCCTTAATTGTGTTTTGAGTCGTGCTGTTTACTTGCTTTATCTGCGGAGGTAAAACTGAGCCTCTTATTTGCTCTTTTATGCTCTTTACTTGATGAAGTCCTATGTGTTTTTGTTTGTTGCCTTAGTATTTTCTCCCTTAAACCTAGGGGTCTGTTTAGAACTGCCTATAGATAGAGGTCCTAAACTTCTCCAGGACCATTAAGGAGGGACGGGTAACAGCAGGCATAGAGGTCGCTAAATAACACTCGCTTAATAACAGCTAAGGGGTGGGAAGGGTAGATATGGATATGATGACCGGTGCGCTAATACCACGTGTAGCCCCTCTCTGAGGAGTGATTATCCGGTATTGTACTGATGTGATCCTATAGGATAAACAACCTAGGACTTCCCCTATCCTTTATATACGTGTTTAGGTTACAATTCTTTCAAAACCTTACTTAAACATTAAATCTTTTCAAAACTTTTTGTAACACATGCGTGCGTAGATTGCGAATCTTTCAAAATCTTTACTTGCTTAAACATTAATTGCCTATTTGCCACTTGCTTAAATTCACAAAGTTGTTTGGTCGGGAATCACATTTTTGGACTCTGAGAGGTGCCTAACACCTTCCCCTTGGGGTAATTTCAAGCCCTTACCCTATCTCTGGTTATCCAAATCAATGTTTGTAAATAACTATTAGTAGGTGCCCTAACGCACCTTAATTCGTTAGGTGGTGACTCTTCGACTCCTTGCATACCCCTTTCCCAAAAGGAAATGAGTTTTCCCGATAATGTCAAGACCCAGACTAATCCGAAAGGAGGAGTTGAAAAAGGGGGGCGCCACAGCATGGCGATTCTGCTGGGGATTTTAGGCTTTTACCATTTCAAACCGCTTTTTGAATTCGTACCTTTACTTTTTCGATATTTTCACCCTTTCCCTTTCCCCATTTATGTGAAATTAGTTGTTTAATTCAGGTATTTATTCTTTTCGGAATCGAAACTAACATGTTTCTTTGTTTTCCTTTGTAACTTCTTTAAATTATAACTGTTGTATTTACTGCTTTCACAACGTGCAAATACATGACTACATGCCTTTACTGCTTGCTTATTATTGCATAATCATGCTCCACATCATATTCCACTCGTACCAAAACAAATCCTATAGCAACACTTGATGAGTGGTTGCGCCCTCCCTATTTTATATCACCCCTAAATTCGGAAAGGCTTATTTGCAGTAAGACTAGTCGATCAGCGGTGCAGTCGACGTTTCCGTGCCTTCCCCCTTGAGTTGTCCGCTCAAGGGTACCAGTCTAATACCCCATAGAAACCTTACTCTGTTAAACTGTACATGCATCATGGTCAAACCTATCCGGGTTAATGTGTCGTCCACACAATAATCCTTTAAGACAACCTTATCCAAAAGTCCATCGGGTTTTTCATAATCCCAACGGACGCAATCACGTTCTGTGCATTTATTTGGAGAACTAAATGCTTGTATGCTAATCATAAGTGTATAAATAGTCGAGTCTGGTGGGGGTAAGGCCCTAACCATTTTGTCTTGTAGAAATATGAGGCACGAAGTCCCTAGATTTGGCATGGTCAACAATATCCAGCCGAAACTCTTGAATTGGTGGGAGGATCTTCACTCCAGCGATAAGAAACATGTCCAGAAATACCTGGGTAATCTACCGTCTCTCCTAGACATCCAACCCAACAACATGTTGATCGAGGCCGCCACTTTATTCTCGGATTGTGAAAGAGCCATTTTTCGCTTCGGAAACATTGAGATGACACCACTGCTAGAAGAGATAGGAGGACTAGCTGGGTTAGTCTGGGAGACTCCTGGGTTATTAGTACCTGAGAATCACACAGGCAAGGGTTTTTTGAAAATGATGGGTCTAAAAAAGAATGCAGAGTTAGAGTGTCTAAAGAAGTTGTACATCCCTTTTGAGTACTTGTATGAAAGGTACGGCCACAACAAGTCTTACCGCACCTACCATGACGAATTCACCATCACATATTTGGGACATATTCACCGTAGGGTATTTGTCTTCATTATTTGCTTCTTGGGGTTGATCGTGTTTCCAACAAATAAAGAAAGGATCCACACTAGGTTAGCTATAGTAACCAAGACCCTGATGGAGGGAATTGACGGGCAAGCTTTCAGCATCATCCCAATGATGATCACTGACATTTATCGAGCCTTAGAACACTATCAAAGAGGAGCAAAGCATTTCGAAGGCTGCAACCTGTTACTGCAACGGTGGATCTTAGAACATTTCCAAAAGGGGAAATACCACCAAGAATTTCCGCGAAGGGCCTGAAATGATCACATTGCTTTCCATCACCCCAAGCGAATGACATATATTCCCGACAGATTTTCCCAGCCAGAGACTGCCAAGGAATGGGTAGAGTTCTTTGATAATCTGAAGAGTAGGTACAGTGGATGTTCGAGTGGTTTCCAACAGACGAATTCATTGTCAGGTCCAGGGATGCACCCCCACTTGGTGCTAATAGGGTTGAGGGGAATATACCCTTATGTTCATCTCCGGGTTATGAGGCAAGCAGGCAGAAAGCAAATTGTACCAAGGGTCGACAAAATGAGCCATTTCTGAGCTGACTTCCAGGATGATGATATACCCTACAAGTGCCAAGCCCAACACATGTGGCACTGCAAGATCATCTTGGAAAAGGATTGAACCAGACAGGTACCATGCTGGATGCGCACCTCTTTATCCATCATGGTTGGAAGACGACCTGCATAGGACGGTGAGGCAAGGAATCAGCCGAGGTCACATAATCATAGACGAAAATGCCCAGACTCAGGTCAATTACAATCGGCTGCGCAAAAGGATCCATGACTCCAAAAAATGAGCACCAGAAGATACATGAAGCAAACAAAAGGTTGATCGAGGAATGGAGGGACATGGCTATTCATTCCAACAAGAAGCTGGAATACTTGGAGCGAGGCATAATGGAGCTGGAAGGTAAGATCATCAAGAGAATCGTAGACTGTCAGAAAGCTGAGGGAAACGAATGAGGACACCTGGACAGAGCATACCTACTGCTGGGACTTCGCGAGCTGGGGAACCTGTTCGATGGGATCAAGGATGCCGAATTTGGGGAAGGTCCTTCTGGGACCAAGTAGGATAGGATTTCCTTTTTTCCTTTTATCAGTGTAATAAGGCCAAGTGCCATTAGTGACTTTATTTCCTGCTTATTATTTTTAGTGTCATTTTGGGTTCGTCTACTTTTACACTAATGAAATGAGGCATTTTGGCATCCAAGTTCTCCAAGTTAACTTGTCGCTAGGCCTACCTCGGGCACAACGAGGCCCCCAAATTAGGACACACTTATATTCTCGCACTATGTGTATAAATACTGCAATACTTTTCATAATCCTCACTAACTTGGCTACCTTTTCTTTTTGCTTTATTTTATTCTCTTTATTCCCCTCCGCAAAGGTTGGTTCGTGCACTCTAGCATCATCATCATACTACACAAGATCTAGGGGCCCTACGCCTTCTCTTCCTCCTAGTCCCCCCCAAAGTCAAAGGCAAAGGAAAATGGAAGATTCAAGCAACATCAGAAAAGAAAACACAATGCTAATTGAACGAACAGGGGATCCTGACAATCAAGGTGCTCAGGTTCAGAATAAGGCTATGACACAAATCGAACAAAGATTTTTGAAGCTCCAAGGGGAGCTCTAGCATGTCCGGAATTTGGCGAACTTATTTTTCTCACTCAGTGTCCCAGATGTCACTCAGAATCCTATTCCTCCTCAGAGCACCCCAAACAAGCAAAATCCTCCCGCAACTCATCATCATATAACTCCACTGAAAAGTCAAACTATCCCACCACAACACCAGCACAACACTTACCACGCTCCGAGAAATACCCCGACGACTATCCCTGAACTACAAAACTCCACAAGTGACCACCTCTGTGCTCAAACACCAGGTCATCAGAACAACCCCATATACGTGGAGACTCTGCCATACTCTACCCAACCTATTTCGTACACACCTAAATCTAATGATAAGGATTTGCTTATCAAGAATCTGGTTGAGGAACTTAAGAAGCTAACTAGTCGAGTTCAGGGCGTTGAAGGAAGAAGGGGAGTTGAAGGGTTGGATTATGAAGATCTCTGCATACAACCCGACGTCGAACTGCCCGAGGGGTACAAAACTCCTAAGTTCGAGATGTTTGACGGTACAGGTGATCCGAGGGTCCATTTGAGGACCTACTGTGATAAATTGGTTGGAGTAGGAAAAGATGAAAAGATTCGCATGAAGCTGTTTTTGAGGAGCCTCACAGGGGATGCTTTGTCTTGGTACATCATCCAAGACCCCAGGAAATGGTCAAATTGGGTGAGCATGGCGTCAGACTTTATGGACTGGTTCAGGTTTAATACAGAGAATCCGCTGGATGTGTTCTACATTCAGAATCTTAAGAAGAAGCCCATAGAAACTTTTCGCGAGTATGCCACTCGCTGGAGCTCTGAAGCAGCTAAGGTCATGCCTGCCCTAGACGAAGAACAAATAAACAAATTCTTTATTCGAGCACAGGACCCACAGTATTATGAGCGGCTGATGGTGATTGAGAACCATAAATTCTCTGACAATATCAAGTTGGGTGAGAGAATTGAGGAAGGGATCAAAAGCGGAATTGTTACCAATTTTGAAGCGTTGCAGACTACAAAAAGGGCCCTGCAATCTGGTAGTGTGTCCAAGAAAAGAGATGTGGGATCCGTAATGGTTGCACAGAGGACTAAATCCCCACTGAAATACCAAACCTACCAAACACCCCCGCTCACATATCAGCCAGCACCTTCACCAGCATACCAAGCACCCTCGCCCACATATCAGTCAGCACCTCCACTAACATATCAGTCATCTCCACCGCCTATATATCATCCTACTTCCCCCAGATATTCCCAATCAGCTCTTGTTTACCATACCTACAACTCTCAACCATCTCACTATCAATCACCCCCTGCTCGCCAAAATTTCCCGAGACCTCAACCCAACTTTGACCGTAGACCTCCTAAACAATACACTGCCATTGCTGAACCTATTGACCAGCTGTATGAACGACTAAAAGCTGCCAGTTATATCACCCCTATCTCTGCTGTAACCCTTGAGTTTCCCTCTCAATGGGTTAATCCAAATAAGACCTGTGCATACCATTCCGGCATGAAGAGACACACGATCAATGAATGTCACTCCCTGAAAGATAAGATACAGTCTCTGATTGATAATAAGGTCATTCTAGAAAAAGAACCTACTCCCAATGTCTGCAACAATCCACTCCCAGACCACAAGGGTGGAGGTGTCAACATGATTGAGATAGAAGAAGATTGGAACCCAGAGGGGTCGATCTGGTTGATCATAGAAGGTGATAACCCAAAGAAGCCAGCAGTCACTCTTAATCCTATCATAGTCCAGATTCAACCATCCAGAGATGTTGAGGTAACAACGTTAGTCCCATTTGAGTTTGAAGCGGCACCACCTACAGACGCACCTGCGCCATTCGAGGTTGAAGTTATGCCAGCCACTAAGGCACCCGTTCCATTCGAAGTGAAGATAGCTGCACCAATCACAGTGGCAGTGTCAACCACGCCACCCTTCTACACCAACGCTGTACCATGGGATTATGTAGCTGAGGCAAGAAGGAAGGGCAAGGTCAAGATCGAAGAAGCTACTGCTGCCCAAGGAATGACAAGGACCGACAGGGTCTATACGCTTGAACACTTGGCTGAATCAAGCAGACAGGCTTCCAACAGGCCACCCATCATTGAGACAAGCCCAGATGACCTCTGGAGGAAGGTGCAAGCCAAAAAATACTCTGTCATTGATCAGTTGAACAAAACCCCTGCTCAGGTATCCATTCGTCATTACTACAGAATTCAGAGTCGCACATAAATGCTTTGATGAAAGTGCTAAACGAAGCGTATATGCCAAACAACATCACCAGCGGGGAAATGGCCAATATGGTAGGACAAGTGCTGGAAAGCCATAAGATCACTTTCCACGAGGACGAGCTGCCACCTAAAGCGCTAAGTCATAACAAAGCACTGCACATCACTATGCAATGTAAGGACTACTTCATCACCAGGATTCTGATCAACGGAGGATCCAGTCTCAATATCTGTCCACTGAAAACACTCAAGAAATTGGGCAAAGGGCTGTGCGAGATAAGAGATGGGTCGATGAATGTGAAAACTTTTGACGGTTCGTAGAGGTCTACCATTAGCGAAATCAGCCTTTGTTTGCAAATGCGGCATACGTGGTTCGAAGTTGATTTTCAGGTGATAGATATATCAACGTCCTACAACCTGTTATTAGGACGACTGTGGATACATGCCGTCGGGGCCGTGGCATCAACACTGCATCAGATAGTAAAATTTGAATGGAACCACCAGGAAGTGATCATCTATGGGGATGGAAGCAACCCTATCTACAGTCGCCAGGCCATTCTATTGATTGAGGGTAGAAGAAGGCTGGGTGGAGAAACCTACAACCACATCGAGTAGGTCAATGCAATAGACAAAGACAAATGGGGGGACAGTAAGATAGCGAGCATGATGAACTGGAGAGGGTACGAGCCTGATAAAGGGCTCGAAAAGAATCTTCAAGGAATCTCTAAGCCAATACAACTCAAACGCCATGTCACTACTTTTGGGTTATGATACAAATACTCCTGGGAAGAGTTCAGGAACTGGTCGCCACCATGGCGCGGTCCTTATTACCCATTGGAGCATCCAATACCACATCTAGAGCAGACTTTTCATCATGCCGATGTTATATGGGGGTCATAGGAAGAAGACGCACTAGCAACATTGAAGAATCTATTCCTGGAAAAGGATGATATAGACTGTTGCATCATTTTCGAGGAGGAGGGGGAGAAAGGCCCTTCCATCCAGGCCGTGAGCAGAGGAGCATCTCTTAAGAACTGGACTATCAGAACCGCCAGGGCCCGACGAGTCCCGGGGTAGCAAGGCTGAACAAGAATTGTTTATTTTTTCATTTGCTAAAATGATTTCCTTTCCGCATTTTTATTTTTGCAATAAGATATTCAATGTTTTTAAAACATTTGTTCAAATTATCAAAATCACTTTTCTATGTTTTTATGAATCAATATTTATTATTACCATTTTCTCTCATTACTTTATCTATACAACATTACTATTACTTGTCTTGATGAACCAATGACTGTGACATGCAATGAGACAACGCAACAAAATGACAGTAATTCAGAAGAAGAGGATGATATACCCCGATGAAATTACCAGAGAAGTCAAGAAATTTGAAAACAGACCTAAGTCCAACCTGGACGAGACTGAAGTAGTCAACCTGGGAGATTCAGAAAATGTCAAAGAAACTCGTATCAGCATTCATTTGTCGCTGTCGGAGAAGGAAGAATACACACAGTTCTTGAAAGAGTATGAAGACATATTTGCATGGTCGTACGATGACATGACTGGTATAAGTACCTCCATTGTGGCTCACAAATTTCCGACCAATCCAATGTGTCCACCAGTAAAGCAAAAGCTCAGAAAATTCAAGCCTGACATGAGTTTGAAGATCAAAGAGGAAGTTACCAAACAAATCAACGCCAAGGTTCTCAGGGTAGTTGAGTATCCGACATGGTTACCCAATATTGTGCCAGTGCCTAAGAAGGATGGAAAGGTTAGAGTGTGTGTCGACTACTGGGATCTCAACCGATCCAGTCCAAAGGATGATTTCCCATTACCAAACATACACATCCTGATTGACAATTGCGCCAAGCATGAACTTTAGTCTTTCGTGGATTAATTCGCCGGTTACCACCAGATTTGGATGGATGAGGAATATGCTGAGAAAACGTCATTCATTACGCCGTGCGGAGTTTACTGCTACAAGATGATGTCATTCGGCCTGAAGAATGCTGGGGCCACCTATATGAGAGCTATGACCACTATCTTCCACGATATGATACATAAAAAGATCGAGGTATATGTTGATGATGTCATTATCAAGTCCAAGAAAGCCACTGACCAATATAGCAGACCAGAGGAAGTTCTTCAACAGGTTGCGGAAATATAACTTGAAACTAAACCCCGCAAAGTATGCATTCGGGGTTCCTATTGGGAAATTGCTCGGGTTCATCGTCAGCCGCCGAGGGATAGAATTGGATCCATCAAAGGTCAAATCCATCCAAGAGTTACCACCGCCAAGGAACAAGAAAGATGTGATGAGTTTCCTGGTCCGCCTTAACTACATCAGCCGGTTCATAGCTCAATCCACAGTCATATGTGAACCGATCTTCAAGATGCTGAAGAAAGATGCCGCAACTAAATGGACCGAGGATTGTCAAAAGGATTTCGACAGAATCAAAGAATACTTGTCAACGCCACCAGTCTTGATACCGCCAGAGCTAGGTAGACTTTTGCTACTTTACCTCGTAGTATTAGGTGGAGCTTTCGGCTGCGTTCTGGGGCAGCACGACGAGACATGAAGAAAGGAGCAAGCTATTTATTATCTAAGTAAGAAGTTCACTCCATACAAGGCACGGTATTCTCTATTGGAACGTACCTACTGTGCTCTAACCTGGGTAGCACAGAAGCTAAGGCATTACTTTTGTGCCTACACAACATATCTCATATCAAGGATGGATCCTTTGAAGTACATCTTTCAGAAGCCCATGCCTACTGGCAAGCTGGCCAAGTGGCAAATCTTGCTAAGTGAGTCTGACATTATCTATGTGACTCAGAAAGCAGTCAAGGGAAAAGTGTTGGCAGACCATCTTGCTGAGAACCCCGTGGATGGAGAATACGAACCCCTGAAAACATATTTTCCCGATGAAGAAGTATCATTCATAGGAGAAGACATTGTAGAATCCTATGACGGTTAGAGAATGTTTTTCGATGGAGCGGCAAACTTCAAAGGAGTCGGCATTGGAGCTGTCCTGATATCAGAAACTGGTCAACATTATCTGGTATCTACTAAACTCAGGTTCCCCTGCACCAACAATATGGCGGAATATGAAGCCTGCATCTTAGGGCTCAACATGGCCACTGATATGCATGTTCAGGAGTTGCTAGTAATTGGTGACTCAGACTTGCTAATACACCAAGTACAAGGAGAATGAGCTACTAAGAATTCCAAGATACTGCCATATCTGCACCACGTGCAGGAATTGAGAAAGAGGTTCCCGAAGACAGAATTTTGGCACGTCCCCAAAATTCAGACGAGTTTGCCGATGCACTGGCCACTCTATCATCCATGATACAACATCCAGATAAGAACTTCATCGACCCTATTTCAGTGAAGATCCATGACCGGCCGACCTACTATGCCCATGTTGAAGAGGAAACAAACAGAAAACCATGGTTCCACGATATCAAGGAGTATTTGTCAAAGGGAGAATACCCAGAGCTGGAAAATCACATTCAAATATGCACTCTTCGAAGATTGTCCAACAACTTCTTTCATAGTGAAGGAATCCTCTACCAGAGAACTCCTGATTTGGTATTACTAAGATGTGTCGACGCGAAGGAAGCCTCCAAACTACTTGAAGAGGTACATGCTGGGACCTGCGACCCACATATGAACGATTTTGTCTTAGCCAAGAAAATACTCAGAGCCGGTTATTTCTGGATGACCATGGAAACAGACTGCATCCAGTATGTCCGGAAATGCTACCGATGTCAGGTACACACATATATGATAAAGGTACCCCCCAACGAGCTCAATGCAACAAGCTCACCTTGGCCGTTCGCCGCCTGGGGAATGGACGTCATTGGACCAATCGAGCCTACCACCTCCAATGGACACAGGTTCATCTTGGTGGCAATTGATTATTTCACTAAATGGGTCGAAGCAACATCTTACAAAGCAGTGACTAAGATAGTCGTGGCAGACTTTGTCCGCGACCGTATTGTTTGTTGGTTCGGGGTTCCAGAATCAATCATCACCGACAATGGTTCCAATATCAACAACGATCTGATGAAAGCCATGTGCGAGACTTTCAAAATCAAGAACAAGAATTCCACAACCTACATACCTCAGACGAATGGAGCTATAGAAGCCACCAACATGAACATCAAGAAGATATTGAGGAAGATGATAGAAAAGCACAATCCGCACATCAACCGGGGAAACTCCTTACTTGCTGGTTTATGGTACGGAAGTTGTTATTCCCTCCGAAGTGGAGATTCCTTCCTTAAGAATCATACAAGAAGCTGAGCTCAACGATGCAGAATGGGTGAAGAGTCGTTATGAGCAACTAGACCTCATAGACAGAAAAAGAATGAATGCAATCTGTCACGGTCAATTTTATCAAAACAGGATGTCCAGAGCCTTCAACAAGAGAGTCAAGCCGAGAGAGTTCGCACCGGGGTAGCTGGTGTTGAAAAAGATCTTCCCACGTCAAGATGAAGCCAAAGGGAAATTCTCTCCCAACTGGCAAGGTCCATACATGGTTCACCGAGTATTGACAGGAGGGGCACTCGTACTTGCAGAAATGGACAGAGAAGTCTGGCCGAAGCAAATCAATTCAGATGCAGTTAAACACTATTATGTGTAATCCTTTATGCTTTTATCAATGATGTAAATTGAACTACGCCCGACCTGATTCCCGTTTAAGAGGAGATACGTAGGCAGCCCTATGGGTTTGGTCACAATTCAATAAAATTTTCATTTCCCCCACAATCGGAAACTGGGGTAGAATTTTGAGGAGGACCCTCAAAATTCCGAAGCAAGTTCAGCCGATCACCGCATGTGCAACAGTCAGAAGCGTCAACCCATCAAACTGAGGCAGAATTTTGAGGACGACCCTCAAAATTTCGTAGCATGAGAGGTTGCAATGTCTTGAACCGTGTCACGGTCGTCGATTCATCTAGACTATTTTAAAATATATGTTTATACTATATCTTTACAAAATCATACACACTTACTCTTGAAAACAACTCTGTTTAGAAAACGCTACCCTAGTGATATGAACAGGATCATCAGACCAAGTGTACAAGTCAAGCAGAGCCAGCGGGGATATGAACCAACCTTCCCCATTTGCATAACTCATGATTTTTCTTTGGATGCAGGCACAAAGAATAAACACGCAGAGAAGTCAAAATTTCAGCACAATTGCAAATGCTAAGGTTCACTGTCCACACAAAGAACGAACATGTTCAAAGTCACAATTCTCGAAACCATCACACTTGTCGACATTTTCCATCATCACAAACAAACAATGCTCCCCAATCACAATGCTCACAATACCGCAATCTACTACCAACTAAGAAATTCTAGTGTCATTTATTATTTAATCTTGCATAAGGGGAAGAATGCAAGGCCCCGGAAAATTTTGCTAAGTAATTTAGGATTTCGGGATGCCAGGTAGGCTAATTATAATATTTTATGTGCTATAAATATGATGTAAATAAACTGGATATGATAAATAAGTGTATAAGTCATATAATGAGTAATGTGGGGTCCAAGGAGAGGCCTAAGTCTAAGTCAAATTAGAAAATTTCATAATAGGCTAAAACATCAAATGAGTTTGCACAAGTCCACCCTTTTAAACGAGAATATCAAATTATATATATATGATTTTTTTGTAAGGACCCGTAAAGTAAAATCATTAATCAAAAAGACGCCCAATTAGATTCCTATGTTGTTGTAGCTGTAGAAATTCCTCATGGTGAGCAAGCTCGCCGCGGTTCGGACTTTTAGGATTGAACAGTAGCCTGCGGACTTAGAGGAAGAAAATTCGCAGAAGTATGCCAATATGCGGGCCACAATGCGATCACATAACAGCTATGCGGACCGCATAATGACCGCATAATGGGCCAGCCTGCTGGCCAACTTGAGGGAAACTATGCGGCCCAGAATGCGATCGTATTTTTGGTTTGCGGGCTGCATAGTGACCGCATACTCGGGCAGTTTGGTTTCCCATTTTTCAGCCCAGTTGAGGCCATTTCTGCGACAAGTTTGCGGGCCGCATTTCTGTTTTGCGATCGCATATGCAACCGCATAGTTGAGTCGGGGCACCCTATTTTCTAAATTTTAAAACCGACCCCAGATCAATATAAGGCACTTCCACACCCATTTTAAGCATATTTTCTGATGGTTTAGAGTGAGGGAAAGGGATCATAGAGAGAGAGAGAGAGAGAGAAAGAGAGAGAGAGAGAGAGAGAGAGAGAGTGGTCTTCATCAATTGTTCTTCAATCCTTGCCTAAACATCTTGAAGATTAACAAGGAAAACACACTAGGTCTTCATCCTTGAGGTAAGATTCTACACCCTAACCTTTAATTTCGAACTTTAGCTAAAAGATGGGTAATTATCAAGAAAGTTTATGGGTATTGGAGTTGTTATCTTGCTTGCATGTGTTATCAACGGGTGTAGGAACATTGTTGAGCTAAACATGTATAGGGATGGGTTAAAGGTTGATTAAATCCTCTATAAAAGGACCTTAAAAACTTATTGCACCTAGCGTTTGATGGAACGCTCAAACAGGCTAAGACTATGAATGAAATTTGTGTTCAATTTTGTTATATCTTGAAATAGATTGAGGTTGCAAAGGATTCCTGATTATTGTAGAGTCTAGAGGAGCGCAATTAAGGTATGTATGGCTAACTCTAATCCTCATAGAATGAACCTATTGGTGTCCAAATACCGGGTATGAGTCCCTTGTTTGATTCTCTAAAGAATTGATGGGTTCTATGTGTTAAGTTGGGAAACTCTTGCTTTCACATTGTTCTGTCACTATGCTATTTGAAAGTATGAATTGTGATTATCATGCTCTTTCTGTTATTGTCTGTACGAATCCTTATATGTGTTGGTTCTAGTTGATATGAAAGATGAGTATATGAAACAGTTAAAAAAAGGAATGTAACATGAATGGTTTAATATGCCCAAGTACCAAGAACTGTATAATAAATGATGGGAAGAGATGTGAACTGAAGGATTAAATTGATATGGTTATGTCCCAGAGTGAGATGGCTTAGCCAATCGGGCCGAGATCGGACTCCATGCTGTACACATGGTGGTGATTGCATCGAAAATATGATATTGGTAATGTCTCACTATTTCAAGTGAGATGGCTTAGCCAATCGGGCCGAGATCGGACTCCATGCTGTACACATGGTGGTGATTGCATCGAAAATATGATATTGGTAATGTCTCACTATTTCAAGTGAGATGGCTTAGCCGGTCGGGCCGAGACCGGACTCCGTGTGAAAATGACATGGTGGTAATTATGAAACTATGATGCTGTAATGTCTCACTTGTGATGGCTTATCCAGTCGGGCCGAGACCGGACTCCGTGTGAAAACGACATGGTGGTAATATAAAATTGTGGCACTTGGATTTAAAGGACTACTATTCAAAAGATGGAATAACGGATTAAGAAACCATGGTGACTCTTGTTAGTGTTCCTCCTATTTTTGTGAAATGTTATTTGATGCTTCTAACTGCATTACTACATGTTTGATGTTTGTTCTATTTAGAGTAGAGTTTGCTCATACATACTAGTACTATTCAATGGTACTAACGTCCCTTTTGCCGGGGGCACTACATCTTCTTATGGATGTAGGTGGTATTTTAGAAGGCAGGCTGATCGTAGCTAGCGGTGTTTACTTTCTCTTGCCACAGTAGTCTTGGTGATTCTCACTTCATTTCAGGGTCCTGTGTCATTTGGTAATGGTGTATTATTCATTTGAGTTATAGCCGGAGCCTTGTTGCCGGCATTTCCATATTACTCTTCAGTCGTATTTAGAGTCTCCGTAGACAAGTTGTGGGTGGAGTCGGGTATTCGAGTTAAACTAGAAATATTGATATTTGGCAAATATGTTTTTCTTCATATCTATAAAGATTGTAATATTTTTTATATTATGGGTGAAACTGCTAATGAAAACAAAAATGGAAGTTAATGAAATATTTATATAGTATGATTGATAGAATTTATTTCCTATTTATTCATAAATTCGTTTGGGTAAAATGAAACCTAACAGGCTTGCTCAGACGGGTTTACTCAGTTGAGCGCCGGTCGCGCTCCTTGGTTTTGGGGCGTGACACTAATTTTCTTACTTCCCTTGCTTAAGGCTAAGCTCTGCCTTTATCTTACATGTGACTAAGCTCTGTCCCCATTTTGCATGAGGTTAAGCTCTACCTCCATCTGCATAAGGCTAACTTTCTGCCTTCCTCTGCATAAGGCTACCTTTCTGCCTTCCCTTTACATAAGGCTAAGCTCTGCCTTTATCTTACATGTGACTAAGCTCTGTCCCCATTTTGCATGAGGTTAAGCTCTACCTCCATCTGCATAAGGCTAACTTTCTGCCTTCCTCTGCATAAGGCTACCTTTCTGCCTTCCCTTTACATAAGGCTAAGCTCTGCCTTCATCTTTCATGGGACTAAGCTCTGTCCCCATTTTGCATAAGGCTAACTTTCTGCCTTCCTCTGCATAAGGCTACCTTTATGCCTTCCTCTGCATAAGGCTACCTTTCTGCCTTCCCTTTGCATAAGGCTAATCTCTGCCTTCAACCTTCATGAGGCTAAGCTCTTCCTCCAATGTACTTTTTCATCGAGACTAAGCGCTGTCTCTCAAGCGTCATTTGCTTTGCTTCTCTTTCGGGCTAAGATCTAGCCTCCAATTCCCAAGACTAAGCTTTGTCTTGTCGAACTCATACTATTGCATCTCATGGGCTGAAATATCGCCAACTTGTCCAAAGGCGTCATCGTTCGGAGGCACCATCTTCATGGCCCGAGAACATCATATCACGGCCTGAGGATCTCTCTCAATTTTTTATATCATTATTC
Source organism: Nicotiana undulata (assembly GCA_005239495.1). NCBI lineage: Eukaryota > Viridiplantae > Streptophyta > Magnoliopsida > Solanales > Solanaceae > Nicotiana > Nicotiana undulata. Next base: position 25,987 of record ML258638.1, on the reverse strand, counting down.
AAAGGTGTCATCATTCGGAGGCACCATCTTCATGGCTCGAGAACATTATTTCATGGCCTGCGAATCCTTCATCAAACAATTCTTGGCCTCAGACATCATGGTATAAGGACGTCATCCTTAACCGTCCGAAGACAACATTCATAGTGCAACGGGAACTTGCATCATGTTTAAATTTACCCACAGTATGCGCTTGTATTATTTTATTTGCAGGTAACCCGGCAAGTGATGGCTATCCTAGTAGGAGCGATCCCGCTCCAGTTCTCCCAGCCTATCAAACCTAACAATTCCCGTAAACCATTCACTAACCCAGCCTTAGACGTTGCGTTCGTTCTTGTAATAACTCCACCGGTATACTGCGCCGATGGATCTGGAACTACATACGGCCTGATTCCTGTAAAACCAGGGATATGTAGGCAGCTCAGAAACCAGGGTGCGACCTAAATCTACCTAAATCATTTTGCTCGGTCAAATTGGCCATCATATCGTTACCCGAAAAACTCTTTCATCCTTTCCAGGTAAAGACGGGCAGCTGTTGATACCCAATTTTTCCTCAAAATATTTTTTAATTGCATATATAGCCTCAAAATCATGCATTAATAGCAATTGGTATTTTTCCATAATTTTCCTATATTTTTATTAACTTATTTTAATTTATCCAGCATTCTATTTCCAATAAATAATTACAAAATTGCATTACAAACGATTTCAAAAAGCACTTCTTGATTTAATGTATTATTTTTGGTCTTATCAAGGCCAAATTATTTCACAATTAGCCGAATTAGCACCTTTTGGCTATAATTGCAATAACTTTGCAATTATAGCCTAATCATATAATTTTATATTATTTTTATCCAGTAATTAACCATTTATATTTTTAAATACTAAGTAATCATTTTCATTTATTTTTAAGCAAGAATTTTATTTTTACACAATTATTAGCTATTTTTATAAATTGTTTTATCTAATTTAATTAGGTATTTAACAGCTAGCCATTTATATTTCAATTTTAGACTAATTAGGACCTGATCCCAACCCAATTAAAATAACCCAACATACCCCAAGCCCAATTCGTAAATCTACCCGGCCCAATCCGGATTTAATCCTGACCGTTGATCAAATTGATCAACGGTCCAGATGACCCCTTCCTAAAATAAACCTAACAACTACCCTTCCCCCCTTCTCATTTTTACTCCCTCACTCCGCCATTAAATCTCTCTCATCTCTCTCAACTCCCTCTGCTAACCTAAGCCTTTCTCCGGCCGTCGCCTTGCCGGAAACCATGGTGGTTTCACCACCCCCAGCCTCATGGCTCCCTCCTTAAACGGGTATCACTGCTCTGAGGTTTTGCAAGTGAACCAGAGGCGGCTCCCTCATCTCCCATGATCTCTCATGCCATTCTCCGGCTATCCATGGCCGTCCGAGTAAGATCTTACCATCTCCGGTTGAAACCGGTGATCTTTGAGTTATTTCTCCTTCTCTCTGGGTTCTCTCTTTGAAATCCTAACTTCTAAACTCTCAATTCTTCTAGATCTGTAACAAATCTGTACATATTAAGAGTTCCTTTGATGTTTTCCCTAAAGAATTTCCCTAAACGGTTCTTCATTTTTCAAACTAGGGTTCTTAAACCCTTTTCGAAACAAGTTTTCCTTTCCAATTTCTAGCATTATCGTATGATTTTCATCATGTTTATCATTATTTAAACCTTTTCCTTTTGGTCTGGTTTATTTTGCTAAAAACCCTAGGTTTTCGATTTTAATCCTAGATTCTAAGCGTGTCTTTAATGATACATTTGTTAAATATGTATGTGTGCTTGATTTTCATGAGCCTCTTGAATTCTATGATTTTACCCTATTTTTTGCTCATTAGGCCTGCTGATTCTTTGTTTTCCGCTTATACTGTGCTGGTTCTATTAGTCCCTCTAATTGTTACTATTTTTCTATGGTATTCTTGCTATTACGATCATTAGGGTTTTTTGATTCTTGTTCTGTCAATTATACCATGTTTATTCTGCTAAGTCCTTTAATTATTTGCTATGTCCTATGTGAATCCCTAATTTTACGTGATTAGGGTTTCTGATTTTTGCCTAATATGTGTCTATTCCGCTTAAATTAGTACTATTTGCTATTGTGAATCTTTGATGGATCCTTCACTGATTTTTGTGATATTCTTTACTGATTTTAACCATTAAGGTATTTCCTTGCCTTATGCTATGGTCAACCAGGCTGTTAAACTAATTCCTAAGTCTTTCCTTAATTCGAATATTCTGAACTTAGCCCCTATTACATGCCTTATACTTTTACTATGCTGAAATTGTTTCCTTATGTGTCACATTCAGCCTCATATGGTATCTTTCCTTATTGATCACATGTCTCATAGTTTTACTATGCTGAAATTATTTCCTTATGTGCCTCATATGGTATCTTTCCGTATTAATTATATGTCTATTACCGTTTGAAATTTAGCCCCTTAATTAGGGAAAGCACTTAAACTGATTTGTGTTGATTGATTCTGATTCCCTAATTACTGCTTGACTATGGACTCTTACCTTATTTCTGCCTATTTCAAAACTATATATACCATGCTATTTCATTAAGCAAACACACGAACACATACTGTTCAGAACTCTCTTACACCCAAATACTATCTCTTCTGCTCACTTTCTGGTTACTTGCTATTATCAGCCGGCTGCAAGCCAAGGCTGGTCATTCTAATCTATTGCTCTTTATTCTATGCTTGTTATCTCCTATACTGGTATGTCCTAATTTCAGTTTAAGTCACAAAACAACATGTTTATTTTGCTACTGCAATTCAGTCACTTTCTAGTCTGCTTTTACTTATGGTTCTGTTGTTCAACCTGCAATTAGCATGTCTACTTTACTGCTTACTAGCATGATTATTAATATGTCCCCCTCCCCTAGACTCAACATTATCCCTTTTGCATACCTCAATGTGATTCTGCACTTGTGTGGTAAAACCTTTTTGTGATTACTAGGTTATGTGATACATCCTTATCCCCCCAAATCCATGGAGATTTCTTTGATCCTGAACTTATGTGTAAATCTGTCTACTATGTTCCTACCTATATGCTTCATACTTGTCCCCAATCCCTCATCTCCCTGCTTGTGATTGCTGAATTTTTTTAATTCCTGTTTCTTGTTCTATGTGTGTGCTGTTTTGATTCTGAAATTTGTATGTTGTTTATTCTGATTACCCTACTCTTTCTCCCACTGTTTTTGTGATGACCCAAAGGGGTCATCTTATGTAAAATTTATTATGACTGTGGTCCGAGGCCCTGAAAGCCTCCGTTAATTTTACCTCGATGTGTGTGCGCAACCCGGGCACGCAGTCCAGAAATCTTTTATGTGAAAACTTGATTAAGAGTTGAATTCATGATAATTAATTGAATAAAGTTGACTTTGGTCAATAATTTTGGTAAACGGATCTGACGGTCCCAGAAGGTCCGTAGGAAAATATGGGACTTGGGCGTATGCCCGAAATCTAATTCCGAGGACCCAAGTCTGAGAAATGAATTTTTAAAGAAAATTGTTTTATGAAAATATTAAAGGCTTATGAAAATGAACCTTGATGTGAAACCTGTGCTGCCGGGCCCGTATTATGATTTCGGAGCCCGGAGCAGGTTCAATATGTGTTATTTAAGTTATCTATGAAATTTGGTAAGACACGGACTTGAATTGACGGGTTTCGGATCAAAATGAGAAAATTAGAGTTAATGAAGTTTTGAGAAATCTCATAGAATTTGAAATTTGGTTTGGAATGTGATTTTATGTTCCCGAGGTCCTAATGAAATTCTGACCGGGAATAGTTCCGTTATGTCATTTATGACTTGTCTGCAAAATTTGAATTCATTCCGAGTAGTATAGACCGGTGCGGTGCATTGAAGTGAATTCTAGAATTTCAAGTTCTTAAGTTTTGATTCAATTTGGTTTTGGGGTTGAATTCCTAGTTTCGTTGTTGTTTTTCAGGTTCCGAGAGTTCGAGCGATTCCATATCATGAATACAGACTTGCCGGTGCTTTTGGACGGGGTCTCGAGGGGCTCGGGTGAGTTTTGGACCCCTGGGAGCTAAGTTAGAAAACCAGAAATTTCTGCTATCTGGTTTCCTTCTCTGCGATTGCAGAAGGTGGGTTGCGATCGCGGAGAAGGATTTTGCTGGGCTGTTGATTGTTCTCTGCGATTGCAGCCTCCCCTTTGCGATCGCAGAGGTCTGGGTTCCACACCTCCGCGATCGCATTATTTTATCGCGATCGCTTTGAGTCGCGTCTGGGCCGGGTGAGTTGGTTCTTCGCGATCGCAGGACCTCTGCCGCGATCGCAGGGGTCTTGCCAGTTGGCCTTCGCTATCACAGGGCCCTTGTCGCGATCGCAGTTAAGGAATCCTTGGAGAATATTGTTAAAATACGGGACTTAGCATTTTTCCTCCATTTTCATCTTCCTCCTCAAGTTTTTAGAGAGCTCTTCAAGGGACCTTCCACCACTGTTATTGAGGTAAGTAAATTCCATAGTTTTACTAGTTTCAAACATTAATTCTTAGTTAAATTCACTACTAAATTATCTAAAATCATAGAATTAGGTAGTAATTTTAGGGTTCTTGAGGATTTTGTGATTTTCCATTTTAGGCCATGAATTCAAGTAGAAATCACACCTTAATGATCCTTAGGCTATGGGTGAGTGATCCCTTCGAGAATTTTCGGAATTTGATCATGAGGGACCGGGGTTGGAATTTGGAAATTCTTCAAGAATAGAGATTTTATTGAATAACAAGGATAACTTCCCGTTTTGTGCATGCATTGATATTATTGTATACCTTTTGGCTAGTTGCGAGTCCTCGGGTGTAGAGTTCGGAGTTTCAGGCGCAATTGTGGTCCGAGGGGTAGATTCAACACGAGGCGAGTCTCCTTTCTAACCTTGTAAGAGGGAATTGTCCCCATAAGTGATGTATATGCTATGTGTAAATTGTTTGGGGGCTACGTATGCGCCAAGTGATGAGAGTCCATACGTAGCGGCTATTATTGTTATGTCCGGGTAGTTAGGCCCACATCATGCCCTGTATGCTTTCTCGTAATGCCTTATATGCTTTTCTCGTAATGCCTGATATGTTAATGCTTTATATGATTTATTGTGACGCCATGTGTGCTATGAGATTATGTTTTGTATGGAAAAATTGTTGAATGGTAAGGAATTGGTTATGGAAAGTAAGAATTGTGAAATATATGGGATCGGTCCGTACGCCACGGCAGTGTTGAGAAATATTTGAAATATATGGGATCGAGCCGTACGCCACGACAGTGTTGAGAAATATTTGAAATATATGGGATCGGGCCGTACGCCACGGCAGTGTTGAGAAATATTTGAAATATATGGGATCGGGCCGTACGCCACGGCAGTGTTGAGAAATTATGAAATATATGGGATCAGGCCGTACGCCACGTCAGTGTTGAAAAGAAATTGAAATGAATATGGGATCGGGCCGTACGCCACGGCAGTGTTGAGAAATTATGAAATATATGGGATCAGGCCGTACGCCACGTCAGTGTTGAAAAGAAATTGAAATGAATATGGGATCGGGCCGTACGCCACGGCGAGTGTAGAAGGTACCTTATGGGAGCGGGTCGTACGCCACGACGGATCTAAGAATTTGTGATTATTGTTTCGACTCAGTGGTCTTACCCTTGAAAGTGCTTTATTGTTTAGTTCAACATTTGTTTGGATTTCCGCTCTTGATATATATATACTTGTTGCTTATTTCCCTGACATGCCTACTGTGTTTCATTATATTCTATCATATGTTATTACTGTTGGACCTTAGTGAGTATCGAGTCGACCTCTCGTCACTACTTCTTCGAGTTTAGGCGGGATACTCACTGGGTACATATTTATTTAATATGTACTCATGCTGCACTTTCTTTTCTTTTCTGTACTTGACTGTACAGGTCCGGAGGCTGGTACGTCTGATTATCAGGCCGGTGCTAGATATTGATAGCGTGGTCATACTTCACGGTGAGCTGCTTTCCCGGCGACTTCCTAGCAGCACCCTGGAGTTCTTTTGTTATATTCTCTGTCCATTTCATTCAGACTGAGACTTTGTATATATATATTGTAGTCATTGTATATTCAGTAGTTTCACATGACACTCGTGACACTAGTTCCTGGCACACATGCGTGGTGTATATATATTTTGGGTTTTGGGTTGTACATGCATGCATATGCTTTATTTCCATGTCAAGCTATCATCATGTTTAACTGTTTAAACTTTGTAAATGTTGACTTGTTTAATTAGATGGGAAGGGTATCACTCAGCGTAATTTGTGTTGGCTTGCCTAACCCCGTCGTTGGGCGCCATCACGACCCGGATTAGGATTCTAGGTCGTGACAGTTTTCACTAAGTAAACTCCTCTATTGTTGTGCAAAACTTATTTTTAAACAAGCCTTATTGCAGAAACTATTTTCATACTCAATCTTTTTTGTCAAAACTATGTCAAGCACTCTCACTCTACTCTTAGATACTTAGGTTCTGCCCCTCTAATGTGTGACTGCTTTAGGATCCCTATGCTGTCTCTATGAACTCTGATGCATTAGAGCTGGCCCTTCCACACTGCACTTACTCAATTATGGTTATGAAAAATCTGGGTGTGAGCACTGCCCGGGATCCCTTGAGGTCCTTAGGGAACTCTGACACACCCGGATTATGTGAAAGGCTATGAAACACTATTTGGTACTGAGAATTCTAGAGATCTGGGCCTATTGGTAGGCTCCCTATTATGTAACTTCTTATTTTTCTTATTCCCTTATGTTATTCATGCAATGGCCTGTAATAATTTATTTGTAAACAACTATTGGGGATGGATAGTGAAAAAGGGAGGGGTAACTATGCATGTTGTAGATACGAAAGGGTAGAAACCATGCTATTAGGTTACATTCCCTATTTGCGCAATAGAACTCATGTTTAGGACTAACATGTGAAAAGCATATCATGCATTAGAGATCATGCTCTTTAGGCTTTACGAACACTGTTTCAACATCTGATTTTAGTACTATCGTCTATCACTAAGACATCCTGTTCTAGGATAAACACATTAATATGAATCGTTATTCATGCAATCATGCCTCATAATTCTATAACCACGCTGTTCACTTAGAAATCTTGTTCTAGGATAAACAACACTAAAATAAATTGTCACTTGTGTACATTCCGAAACCATGCCTAATGCTGTAACTATTGTGCATTTAGAAATCCTGCCTAGGAATTCTGCATCATTCTGCATCCCTTTTTGCATTAGATATCATGTCTTAGTATTTCATTCAGACTCGCTTAATTACACCTAGTTTAACCGCTGATGCATGAATAAAGTCATAAAACAGTTCTACTCTATTTCTAAACAACTAGCAATAATCCTGTATGCTTGCCACACCTAGAACAACATGATTAGGTAACACCATTTAAAACAGTTCTCTTCAGTAATTCTAATGCTATTATACATTGTCCCATGCCTAGGCAAGCCTTATTTGAATAAATAGTTAAAATTGGAAATCTGTCTCTTGTGTATGCTGCTTAACGCTTAACAGGTCTGAAATCAGTAGGCAGACCGATTAGGGTCCGCTTATGAGTTTATAAGAATGAATCTGCATTTTCTTATGTTCTGATACTCACATAGACACCATGTCTTATGATACTGCTTAACAATACTTCCCCCTTAATTGTGTTTGAGTCGTGCTGTTTACTTGCATTATTTGTGGAGGTAAAACCGAGCCTCTTATTTTCTCTTTCCTGCTCTTTACTTCCTGAAGTCCTATGTGTTTTTGTTTGTTGCCTTGGTATTTTCTCCTTTAAACCTAAGGGTCTGTTTAGAACTGCCTATAGATAGAGGTTCTAAACTCCTCCAGGACCATTAAGGAGGGACGAGTAACAACACACATAAAGGTCGCTAAATAACACTCGCTTAATAACCGCTAAGGGGTGGGAAGGGTAGATATGGATATGATGACCGGTGCGCTAATACAACGTGTAGCCCCTCTCTGAGGAGTGATTATCGGGTATTGTACTGATGTCATCCTATAGAATAAACAACCTAGGACTTACCCTATCCTTTATATATGTGTTTAGATTACAATTCTTTCAAAACCTTAAACATTAAATATTTTCAAAACTTTTTGTAACATATGTGTGACTGCAAATCTTTCAAAACTCTTTACTTGCTTAAACATTAATTGCCTATCTGCTACTTGCTTAAATTCACAAAGTTGTTTGGCCGGGAACCACATTTGTGGTCTTTGAGGGGTGCCTAACACCTTCCCCTTGGGGTAAGTTCAAGCCCTTACCCTATCTCTGGTTATCCAAATCAATGTCTGTAAATAACCCTTAGTAGGTGCCCTAACGCACCTTAATTCGTTAGGTGGCGACTCTTCGACTCCTTGCATACCCCTTTCCCAAAAGGAAACGAGTTGTCTCGATAATGTCAAGACCCCGACTAACCAGAAAGGAGGAGTTGAGAAAGGGGGGCGCGACAATGGTTAACAAGTGAAGGCAACAAGGTCAACAAGTACAAAATCATCATGAGCAATTTGAGCAAAGTAATAGTGGGTTTAGTCAAGATGATGCATATGATGAGTAAGATGAAGAGGTTCAATATGTCAACAATTATCAGGGTCAAAGAAGCAATGCTCCAAATCAATAACAATGGAGATCACAAGGAAACCAAGGAAATCGGAACAACCAAGGTCAACAAGGAAATTGGGGGAACAATAACAATCAAAATTGGGGCAATCAAAGCAACTGGGGAGGAAATAATCAAGGCAATTGGGGTGGCAACAATCAAAGTAATTGAGGAGACAACAATAATCAAGGGGGTTGGAACAATAACAATCTAGGAAATCGGGGGTGGGGCTTTCAAAGTCCCCCAATGTATCAACAACCAAACAACCCGCCTCCATATCCGTCACAAGGTCCTAATTCTTCCAATAATGAAATGGGACATATTGAAAACATGTTTAAGAAAATGATGGAGAAAAACGCCGACACCGAGGCCCAATTAGCCTCCCACAACACTTCTATCCGCAACTTGGATACGGTGGTGAACCCGAAGGGTGGGAACAATACGGGGCATGCAATGGCCGTGAAAACAAGAAGTGGGAGAGGTGGAGTTTCCAGTACCTCAAACCAAAGAAAAAATTTGAATGATGATGTGTTGGTGCAAGATGTCGATGAGCCAATCAATGATGTGAAAACTAATGAAGAGGTGAGGATAGACATTGATGAAAGTGTGGAGGAGACACAAGATGATGTAAACCCATTTAGGGAGCATGTACTAGACATACCAGATCCTGATGTCACGCCCCAAACATGGGGAGGCGTGGTTGGTACCCGGTACCCTGCTAGCCCGAGCGAACCACATTGTAACTCAAGATTGTTCTACCAAAACTAGAACATACATAGGTCAAGTGGCCTGAACTCATTTCTTTTGTAACTATCATGGGCCAACATGGCCACAACTCATACTGTACAACTATAAGTGGGAAAACATTGTATCAGCAAACCATTGTTCTTAACACATGAATATATAGGCCGTCAAGGCCTCTGACATACTGTACATAATGAACATGTGTGTCTACAAAGCCTCTAAGATTATTCGACATCAAATGGGACAGGCCCCGGCCTAACATAAGTGTAGCATAACTCTGACACGATAACTTATAGACTCGGCTGCACTCCGAACAAAGTGGAGTCTTACCAATCCTTCGCTGAATGCTAAACTCGTCGACTATGAGGGATCATCAAACTAATTACCTATACATGCAGGCATGAATGCAACGTCCATAACAAAAAAGGATGTCAGTACGAATAATGTAGCGAGTATGTAAGGCAACAGAATAAGTGAAGGCTGAAACTGAACTGAGAATACAATAATTGAAAGTTGAAACTGAACTGAGAATACAATAACTGAAAGTGACTGGGAGTCAAAGATAATCTGAAGATATGCTTACCTACTGATACTGACTCAACTCTCTCAATATAGTAAGTAAAATAGATGTCCGACCTTATAGAGCTCAGTATATATAACTCTCTACCGTAGTAGGCTCGCTCATAGGTGCTCGGCCTTACAAGTATCTTTATCTCGGCTATTCTGGGCTCGCACATAGGCGCTCGACTACAGTAGGCTCGGTATATAACTTACCATCTGATCAGAGGTTGCCCTATAGGGTCCTGCCCATCGATTATAGCTCGATGGTGGTGAAAATACTGTAATATATATATATATATATAGACTCTCTGCTCTCTTAGCTGAAACAAGACAAAACTAAACTGAATATGACCCGATAAGGGAGAATGTTGTAACTTATGAGACTAGAAAAATGTACATAAATTCAGGAATATGAACTTCTCTTTATGTCTCGTTATCAAACACATATAGTTACTAGATCATACCAAAATGAAGAAAAAGTTTAGCCTTAACATACATTTATGATCTCTTCCTTATTATTCAACCAAGATCAACGCAACTTCTTGCATCTACAAGTAGTGAAATTATATTGTCGTTAACACATAATGTCGTACCATCGTATTTGGCTATTTGTATGTCTTAATGAAAATCGGGCAGAAACTCCCCTATTTTAATACCTCCCAAAGACCACTAAGGGTCATCAACAACCCAACAACAACAACAACTATAACCAACAATAGCAACAACAACTATATAATCCAATATGCGTTTCTCTGATTATCTTAAAAACCATATTGAGCGGCAATCGCATTATTAATCATAACAAGATATAAATTGAATCCAACTATTGTTCCATAAATTAGTTTACAAGCCTTAGAACATCATACATATATGTACCATATTATTTCTATTCTAAAACATCCACAAAATGCCTTCCAAAACAGCCTCATACGTCTAGCACCTTAATTTTATCGTCAATCACTTATTTTTCATATTTTATTCTTCAATCAACTTAATTAAAACCTAGGAAAGCTTAACCAAATCAGCCACAACCTCATAAACTTATTTCTCATAATTTTAAGCCACCACAAACCATATATTTAGTCATAAAACAGCCCAACCAAAGAGAGAACCATATCCCATATTCTTTCAAGTTCTATCCTATAGTTTTTCACTCAAACAACACAACCAACACAAGATTAACCTTAGGCACAGTCAAGAAGATGTTATACATACCTTGGACAACATCTAAAACTCGAAAACCCATCTAAACGTAGATAGTAATAGCCCTCAATCACACCACAACACCATAGAAGCATTCTCAAGATCTTTAACTTTTTTGATGATGATTTGAGTTGTTGTTTCCTTGAGTTTGGTTCTTGTGATCTTGAGATATATTAGGTATGATTTTGGAGATCTTGAGAGAGGTATTTTATGTAAGTGTTCTGTCTCGTTGACGATATGTAAAGGGATGAGACCACTGCCTCAATTCTCCAAGCAGGTGGGTAAGCTGCCTGCTTGGCAGCTTGAGCAGTGCCACTTCGTACGCTTGTATCTCTCTACTCAGATACCGTATTGGCAAACGGGTTGCAGCGTTGGAAACTATACATATCGGGATTTAATTCCATATAATTATCTCCATGTAAATCTCAATATATTGGGAGATAAATGCACCATAACTTGGCCTATAAACCTGCTAGTTTCTCCGAAGTGCGGCAACTTGACTTGTCGACCCTACTTTAAAAATCCAAATTTCTCTATCCCAATGTCGTATGAATAAATTATTTGACCGTTGAAAACTATGTTCCAAAATCTTAATTGTCGTATATGATATGTCCCGTAAAGAGCTCATACAACACATGAAATGTAATCCTCAAAACGCTTCATTACAAGGCAAATCCTTAGTTGGTTTTTCCGCAACTTAAATCCGATTTTTTCCAAACTTTATACTTCATATCCAAACATCATATATAGTCAATAGTGACTTTAAAACCTTTTAAAACGTGATTATCAAGTCTCATATTTATCTTAACTTACTTAAGACTTCGGTAAATCTTTCTTATCCTTGTAGAAGGATTTCATCCTTTCTCAGTTTACATTAGATAATCCTATAATGACAATGACGTTTGTAGTACGGGGTGTAACAACATTAAATCACTTTATAGACTTTCAAAGAGGATCTCATTTCCGATCTTACATTAATTGACTTATGACGTACTTTTGCGTACAAAAATATGGGGTGAAACATCATTCCCCCCTTTGGAACATTCTTCCTCGAATGTTTACTAATGTGCTTATTAGTCTCATAATCTATAGCTCTTGTCAATACTTTAATAATGTACTTGCCATCTACGAAATTGTTTGATGAATAAATTCAAAGACCAAGGCGTTCCCCCTTCTAGGCCTCTTCTCACATCACGACTTGCGATCAGAATTCTTCCAATCTCATAGGTTTGACTACCTTTTGTGATGAAGCATGTATGACTCTGTCCTTTTATGTGTGAATCTTCTCTTTTTTTTTTCTCCAGAGTTTTATCAATCTCTTGGCCTCACTTTGTGAACATATACTGAACTATGGCAAGATGTCCCTCGCAGCATATATAGGTGTACTGAAGTTCTTTGCTTGGTACTTTGCCGAACTTACGACTATTGCTATATTTTGTTTCCTAGTGTTGGCTATCTGTCCTTATGGCTGTAGCACATCTAAGTAGGTCATATCGTACTACAACACTTACTTTGGTTTATTATTACTGAGGTATGCTACCCAACTCCAGGTTACTCTCTCACTACGTATCTCATATATATAAATATAAGTCCTTTAATGCTTCCTTATTACTGTTCATCTAAAGTATGGCATCATAACCTCGTCTCATACTTTGGAATATTTATCCATCTATTGTTGATCTATATCTACCACTGACAACTTGAGACCTCCTAAGCAATACATTGTCACTAGGGATCACGTCTCATCAGAGAACATCTGAAGTGATTTTCCCGATCCACCTAGGGGTGAAACAATACTTCAATAAACGTATTGCATAGCATCCCAACACGATTCACTTATGGGCTAGTTTAATCATGTACAATTCATTAAATCCCTTTTCTTTGAATCATTACTAATCAAAGGCCTAAATGTCATCCTCTTATCTATCACAATTACACTCTTATTCTACCACCAGGGAAAAATTCCATCTCTTCTAAATTCTCATAGTCTTAAACTCCTCTGAGTTCACTCATGCTATACTGAGCTTTTCATAACTTATGGAAACCATCAGCTCTCTTGTTGTGATGGGTATAATCTCGAGGACTTACCTATTCTCATCACCTTCTCACTCACCTTTTCTTATCCTTACTCTTGTCTACCTAAAACCTTGTCTCTTACCATACTTTAGCTTGCGACCTACACATATCTATTTATACTACTAGAAATCTTCCTTCAAATTGCTAGAACCATAGATTTCCTTTTGTGCCTTCTCAGTTTTCTTTAAATGTAAGCAATGACTTTTCCTGGTCATTCTGCCCCTTGTTGCCTGAATACTTGGCTAATCTTGTTGCCCACAAAAACTGGAATTTCCCGTAACTTATATGATATCAAATATCACCTTTGATTTTTTTACTTCCCGTTCATTATCCATGATTGTGCCACTTTCTTATGGAGTGTATACAAAATTGTAGTGAGACTATTATTACCGGACCATTTATTCTTTATGTCATTATGCTTAAGTTAAAGCCTTCTTCCATTTTTCCACAGCTAGTCTTTCTGTGTAGTACTTAAGGAGACCTTATAGCTCTTGTTAAGTTGCGAGTTTGTTATATTGTATACTCGAAGGAATTTTCGATGTTATTAATCGCCTACAAATATCCATAGTTACATACCTCCGTGCCCTAATGTTCGTAGGGTTACTTCTAAACTCAAATTTTGATTGTCTCCTTAGTGGCACTATATTTTCGTAACACTTATATGATACCTTTAATTATACCAACTCTTATCTGAATTTGTTTTTTTCAACAATTGCGATCTCATATCAGCGAGACTGAATTCCATATGGTGGGGTTCAATACATTTATTTTGCACGATCTATTGATTTATTTGTATCCTCTTGTCTAACCATAACTAGACTCTTCGTGAATCAACTGCTAACTACTCGTTGGTCCATTCTCGTATCTATATTCTGTGTAATTTCTCTTGGGTATATCCTTTGTCTTAATACTTCTCACATTGGCTCCTTATAAATGAAAAAAAAAACTCGAGGGAACCCTTACCGCCTCTCCCCGGTGTCGTGCTTGCATAATGTTCTGAAATCGTAGCATATCTGTAGGATTTGAATAACTGCAATCTCGTTCCATTCACCTTTTTACCGCATTCTTCCTTTACTATTCCATAGTTACCTCTTCATCTTTGGCATTTTTTTTCTTTTCACATCTTCACTAGTATCTTACTCACCTTGCAGTAACCCTTCTATACCAGGGATGATTGAATTTCGCACGCACAAGGGTGGCACTTAGTGTAACTGGCACACTTAGTACCTTAAGCTTAACTCTGCTCACCGTGCTTGCTTTAAAACCACCTTCCTGGATGAACTTTAAAGGTCATTCTTCTGTTGTCTATTCTATTATTGCTGGAATGCGATCTCTAAAATTCTCACGATGTCGACTATTATCAAATCTTCCGATCCCTAATTCATGTACACTATATCTTGTTCACTATCCCATACTGATTTCTATTACTATGGGGGTCTAACACTTCCTTCTGGTAATCACGTTGGTGTCACCAACTCATTTTTTGAAATGGGGATTTGACTTTATGGCTTATACTCTTTTATTGCCTCAAGGCCTGTCACCTCTTGTCTTTTCCTTCACTTCACAATAGACTCTGTCACCGTGCCATATTTTGATTTACCGTTATCATCCATTTATCACGCCTTAATCATAATGCTTCATTCACTCTCTTCTTATTCTCGTCTAATATTTTTTGTCTATTACTTTATTTTGAAAACTTTAGCAGAATGTTCTTTCACTTTTAGCTCCCCTTGCTTCTTATCACTGGCTCTTTGTAATGCCTAACATTCCCCTTTTTTCTTTTTTATTTTACTCGGGGATGGAGTCATACTAAGGTAAATATTTATCCATACCCTTCTTCACCTTGCTTCTTCTACTTGCTGAAACTTGTGTCTACCTTCCGATTCTCTTAATCCTTTTTATTATACGAGTGGATAGGTATTCTTGCCTTAGAAACCTTATCAAGAAGCTTACACATCATAGTACACCCATGATCTGCTGAATACCTCACATTTACTCAACATAAGCATGATGCAAAATCGAGTTCCTCTGACTCAACTCTTCCACAACCACATTCAATCTCTTACCAACTGTCTTCCTCGATGTAGGTATCGTTGTATTACAAATAAAATAGAAATAGGAGTTCGATATCTTAGAACTGAGCTCTACCACAAGATCTAGAGTAAGAAGAAAGAGTGAAAGTCTTAAATGCTCTGTAGCCTCATGCTTATAAGCGTGGTGCACAACACACCCATAAAAGTGACTCTACTAGACACGGCTTGTAGACTCCCTAGGACAGAACTACTCTGATACCACTTTGTTATGCCCCAAACATGGGGAGGCGTGGCTGGCACTCGGTGCCGTGCTAGCCTGAGCGAACTACTTTGTAACTCATGATTGTTCTACCAAAACTAGAACATACATAGGTCAAGTTGGCTGAAATAATTTCTTTTGTAACTATCATGGGCCAACATGGTCACAACTCATACTGTACAACTATAAGTGTAAACACTGTATCAGCGAACCATCATTCTTAACACATGAATATATATATATATATATATATATATATATATGCCGTCAAGGACTCTGACATACTGTACATAATGAACATGTGTGTCTACAAAGCCTCTGAGATTATTCGACATCAAATGGGACAGGCCCCGACCTAATATAAGTTTGTAGCATAACTCTGACACGATGACTTATAGACTCGGCTGCACTCTGAATGAAGTGGAGTCTTACCAATCCTTCGCTGAATTCTAACCTCGTCGACTATGAGGGATCATCAAACTGATTATCTATACCCGCAGGCATGAATGCAGCATCCACAACAAAAAGGACGTTAGTACGAATAATGTACCGAGTATGTAAGGCAAAAAAATAACTGAAAGTTGAAACTTAATTTAGAATACAATAACTGAAAGTAACTGGGAGTCAAAGATAATCTGAAGATATGCTTACCTACTGATACTGACTCAACTCTCTCAATATAGTAAGTAAAATAGATGTCCGGCCTTATAGGGCTCAGTATATATAACTGCTATGTCGTAGTAGGCTCACTCATAGGCGCTCAGCCTAGGCTATGTATCTCGGCCATTCTTTGCTTGCTCATAGGCGCTCGGACACAGCATGCTCGGTATATAACTTACCATCTGATCAGAGGTTGCCCTATAGGGGCCTGCCCATCGATTATAGCTCGATGGTGGTGAAAATACTGTATATATATAGACTCTCTGCTCTCTTAGCTAAAAGAAGACAAAACTAAACTGAATATGAAGTCCCGATAAGGGATAATGTTGTAACTTATGAGACTAGAAAAATGTACATAAATTCAGGATTATGAACTTCTCTTTATGTCTCGTTATCAAACACATGTATATACTGTATCATGTCAAAATGAAGAAAATGTTTAGCCTTAACATACCTTTACGATCTCTTCCTTATTACTCAACCAAGATCAACACAACTTCTTGCATCTACAACAAGTGAAATTATATTGTCGTACCATCGTATTTGGTTAGTCGTATGGATTAATGAAAATAGGGAAGCAACTCTCCCATTTTAATACCTCCCAAAGACCACAAAGGGTCATCAACAGCCCAACAACAACAAATATAATCCAATATGAGTTTCTCCGATTATCTTAATAATCATATTGAGCGGCAAACTCGTTTTTAATCATAACAAGATATAAATTGAATCCAACTCTTATTCCATAAACTAGTTTACAAGCCTCAAAACATCATACTTATATGTACCATATTATTTCTAGTTTAAAACATCCACAAAATGCCTTCCAAAACAGCCTCATACGCCTAGCACCTTAAGTTTTATCATCAATCACTTGTTTTTCATATTTTCTTTTTCAATCAACTTAATTAACACCTAGGAAAGCTTAAAAACAGCAGCCACAACCTCATAAAATTATTTCTCATAATTTCCAGTCACCACAAACCATATATTTAGCGATAAAACAGCCCAACCAAAGAGACAACCATATCCCATGTTCTTTCAAGTGCTATCCTATAGTTTTTCACTCAAAGAACACAACCAACACAAGATTAACCTTTGGAACAATCAAGAAGATGTTATACATACCTTGGAAAACATCTACAACTCGAAAAACCATCTCAACTTAGCTTACAATAGCCCTCAATCACACCACAACACCATAGAAGCATTCTCTTGTAGTCTTTAACATCTTTGATGATGATTTGAGTTGTTGTTTCCTTGAGTTTGGTTCTTGTGATCTTGAGATATGTTAGGGATGACTTTGGAGATCTTGAGAGTGGTATTTTATGTAAGTTTTCTGTATTGTTGACGATATATAAGGGGATAAGACCACCGCCTCAATTCTCCAAGCAGGTGGGTAAGCTGCCTGCTTGGCAGCTTGAGCAGTTGCCTTTATCTCTCTACTCCGATATCGTATTGGAAAACGGTTTGCGGATATAGAAACTAGACACATAGGGATTTAATTAAATATAAATTTCTCCATTTAACACTTAATATATTTGGAGAAGAATGCATCGCTACATGGCCTATAAACCTGCCAGTTTCTCCGAAGTGCGGCAACATGACTTGGCGACCCTACTTTAAAAATTCATATTTCTCTACCCGAATGTCGTATGAATAAATGGTTTGGACATTTGGAAAATATGTTCCAAGACCTTAATTTTGGTATATTATATGTCCCATAAAGACCTCATATAACACATGAAATGTAATCCTCAAAACGCTTCATGACAAGGCAAATCCTTAGTCGGTTTTTCCGCAACTTAAATCCGATTTGTTCCAAACTTCATACTTCATGTGCAAAAATCATATATATTTATATCATGACTTTAAAATCATTTAAATCGTGATTATCAAGTCTGATATTTATCTTAACTTATTTAATACTTCGGTAAACCTTTCTTATCCTTGTAGAAGGATTTTG